>ML685842.1:2691138-2806666 GCA_007922175.1 Pelusios castaneus | reverse complement strand
AAAAAAGGATATTACCTCACCCACCTTGTCTCTAATATCCTGGGACCAACACAGTTACAACAACACTGCACACAACCATGATAAAAATGTGCATGATCATTTTGTCATATGAGGTATTCTTTCTACTAAGTCCCGTAAGGTACTGTGTGGCTCCTGGGATATCAGTGCCAGCTGAAAGCTATGTCATACACTCCCCTGCATTTAATTTCCTCCCACTCTGTAACTTTCCTATCTTCAAAGCGTCTGACGAAGTGGGATTTTCTCCCACGAAAGCTCATGCGATTAATAAATCTGTTAGTCTTTAAAAGTGCCACAAGACTCTGTTGTCTTTCTACAATAGACTAACACGGCTACCCCTTTGGAATTTGTTCTTTTGGAGGGAGAGAAAAAGTTGGTTGAGATGGACTGAGCTGCTTTTGCTGTTAAGGTCCGATCTGTTTCCTAGCAGACAAAAGGGAAAAGGAAAAAAACAATAAAGAGGGAAAATGTAGCTTGTGTCTGTGATGTTGACTCACGTACAGCTTCACTCCTGGAGAAACACAGATGCAGCGCACAGTCTGATCAGTCTCTCTGAAATCTGGTGAACTTCTATCAACAGGGGGCTGTTTAGGGCATTGCTTTTAACTTCTTCTTTCTGGCCACAGGCTTACAGCAGTGTTGAGAAGTATACAGTCTTGGCAGGCTAAACCAGGCACTTATTAAACAGAAGGTGAAGAGGGAGCGGGAGGAAAGAGAAGAAATAAGGTGGGGAAGGGAAAAGACACCCTGAGGAGGGGAGAGCCAATGGAGTTTCATATCCTAAGTGGGATTTAGCTAGAGCCAATGGAGATGGCTGTGTCACCTGAGTTCCTCTCTTTGACTGGGTCTGGACTTCAATCAGCAACCAGATAAGGAAAAACCATCACTGTTATGGTGGTTGCCAGGGTCCCAGAAGACTGTGGAGGTGACATCAGTTGGTTTCCAGTCCCACATTGTTCTTGTTTACCAGGCATGATCATAACAGTCCTTGACTTACATCAGTAAACCTCTTTGCTGGTACTAATTCACTCTTTATCTCTCTCTGCATTTTCCCCCTCAGTACTTATTGTTATAGGTTATTGTGTCATTCTGTGAACTTCCTCTCAGGGCTGAGCTCAACAGTAGGATAAATTGGCAGGTCCAATTATTACAACAGCCCACATGAATTTTTGGGGTGCATGAAATGTGGATTTGGATCTGGACTGTTTGTTCAATTCAGGCCCCCCTTTGGTGAATGCTCCTCTGCTTCCCTTTCTCCCCTACCACCCAGAAAGGAATGAGTCCAGCTCGAGGGATTTCTTATAACGCTTTTGCCTTGCATCACTGCCATAGAGAACCACCCTTCACACTTGGATTTAAGAGTGGGTCCAAAAATGGCCTATTTCTAGTTGAATATATCTCAACACATCTTTGAACCACTGTGTATTAATTTCTTAAATATCTAAGTGATGTGTGCTGATCAGATACTTAGATAGGTGGGTCTGATGCACAAACCGTCAGCCAGTCCAAGAGAACTGGACCCTTGGACATGACTTGTAAAGAAGCTTGGCAAACGCCTTGGCCACTATTATTCTTTCTCTAGTACCTAGAGGTCTCAGTCAGGCATTTGTACTCTAGTGCTTGGTGTTGCACAACATACAATAAACAGCTTAGGAAAAACAGTCCTTGTACTCCAGAGTTTGCAGACCAGGAGAACATCTAGACTGCAGTCACTGGGTGTGGTTGCACATTGTGTAGACATACGAGTGCTAGCTTTCCTCTAATTAGAGCAATGACATCACAGAAAAACATGCTCCAATCAGGGCTGTGAAAGGTCACTTGTGCCCCTGGCTAATTATTGGGTTACTGTTCTTTACTGGTTGGACATCCAAGCTAGTTCAGTTAACGGTAGCTAAGGTATGTCTACTGAAGCTGTATACACAGACCCGCCTGTCTTATGTACAGGCTAGGACGGAAGCACCAAGGAACCACAAGCCATGCTGATCAGCATGAGAAGCAATGGTGACAGATCACGCTGGAACTCATTTTGCTCTAAAATCTTGTGGTTTTCATTAAAAAAAAAAAACCCTCAGAAACGTAAACTGCAAACTTCCCATTTCAAGCTGCTGAAAAGCAAATGTCTGCCGGCTTTGACCAAACTGGATTTTCTGTCTAAAAGCCAATTTTTGTCAAAAAAATGTTGTGATGCCCAGCTCGTGACCTCCCCTCGTCACAGCACACCAGGGTGAGAGTTCACCAGGAACCTGCTCTCCACATCGTGTATGTGAGGAAACCGCCAAATCACTGGGTTCAGGGTTCACTGCAAATAATTCACCCTCCTTCAACTGAGAGTAACTGCTGGAGTGTCATCCCTCACAGCCAGCTTTCTTTTAGGAGCCGGTGGAGTTGAGAGATTTTCATACCTTGCGTCCCTGCTCGCCCTGTTATACGCTCGGACCAATCTGACCTCATTGCATGTCGTTTCAGTCTGTTGCATCTTCACACCTTAGCTCCATTGGATGACCATGAAGTGGGATCTTCTCTAGAGAGCAATGGCCAGAGTTAATCCTTTCCTAGTAACTCTAGGGATTAATACTTAATTCAAGCCATTTTCTTCCACTTTTTCTAAATACTTCCGTTTGGCTTGATAACCATAGTTCTGTACTCTGGCGTATCAAATCTTAAAATCTTTAGCTTTCTGTTTTAAGTCTGATATTCAGGGGGAGGGGGGCAGGTGTGAAAGGGGGGGGTGTGGGATGGCCTAGTATGGTATTAATTTTAAAAGGGTCATCATTCCTGGATTAGCAGCAGTAGGGTTAGGATTATCAGATTACAAGCCATGAGCCCAGGATTTCTGGGTTAGTAGAAGTTAGGTTAAAATGTATTGTTTACACTAGCAGGGGTGGGACTATCAAATTAGCAACGGTGAGATCAGGATGATCAAATTAGGGATTAGGATTATCCAGTTAGCAACATCTAGATTCAGGATATTTTTAGCCCTGGGATTGATGGCTAATAGCAGCCATGCATTAGGGGGCCTAGGAATTCAGTATAAGCGATGCTGGGTCACACTGGGGCAGAGGATTGCCTAGCATTGTCTGTGTTTAGCATCCAGCGCATGACCCTGCCCTCCCTGTTTCAGACGCAGGCTCCTTCAGGTTACCTTTTCCTTGGCGATCACTGATGTGGTTATTTCCCTGATTAATGAACTCTGCAAATTAACCTCCACACTGCTTTCTAATTGCCATTAAGGCTTCAAAAATCACTTAAGCATTTCTGGTGCTCACGAGCCCATTCCATTCGGAGGGCCAGTACGGCATACTGATTGCTGGAAGATGGAGCCAGTCTCCTGACCTCTGCGTTTACAATTAATTATTGCATTCAGCACCCAAATTACCCCTGGTCTCCGTGTGCTCAGCTTTATCTCTTCGCACACACAGGCCTGGCTTTTAATTAAAGGCCCTCCAAATTAAATGAAAACAAATTCAATTATTACCTCTCATTGGAACAGCTCTCCGCACATTCCTGACTGTGTTTCTTCAATGGCGAACCCAGGGAGGGTTGGTCTCCCACAGTCCAACATAACTATATTTTCCTAGCACTTTTCTTATCATCACTTGAGCAGTTCCACTGCTGCTAAGTCAGTCCTGGTGCGCGCCTGACTGTTGCAGATGGTTTGCCTCTATCTTCCTGCCATCTGCCGTCAACCCTATCCAGGGAATTAATTTTCTTGTGCTTCATTCCCAGCCTCTCACATGATGCAGTGGTGGGTGATTCTCAGCATCGTTATTGTTGCTTATTTGTACCTCAGCAGCCCTCGTAGGTAACAAGTATTGTGGCCCCAGTTTGCTTAGTGTACGTACACCCTACAACAAAGGGGCTCTCTGCCCCAAAGAAATAACAAAGGTCACACACACACCTGCCATTTCAGAATCTGGCTTGACCCTCCTGAATCACCTGAGTTTGCAAAACTGCACTGGCCCTCTAGTGAGTGCCACATGACTTTGAGTGCCCCAGACTGATACCTTAGTGGGGCCTGATTGTCCAGTGATGGGTGCTCAGTCTCTTTTGAAAAGCAGGCCTCTTTAAGGTACCTCTGGTTGGGTACCTAAAAATCACTAGGCATTTTTAGACATCTTGGGCTGTATTTCATGTGGGCTTCCTGCTGCTCTCTGCTACCGGGCATGCTGTATTAAGGACCATGTGGAAAGTGCTCCTGTCTATCTTCTCTTAGGGGTTTACTGTACCATCCATCTCCTAGCATCTGATCATTTTCCACATAAAATCAGTAACAATGCTGAAGGCCCTAGTAGATTTCATGGGCTATGTCTACACTGGCAAGTTAGTTTGAATTAAGGAAGCTTAATTCAAACTAACTAAAGCCATGGCTACACTAGGCTTTAATTAGTTCGAATTAAGGGCTTCCTTAATTCAAACTAATAACTTCGAATAGAGTATTAGAAGTAAGGGTTAATTCGAACTATTTAGTTCAAATTAACCAATGTGGCCATGTTAGTTCGAACTAATTGCTTAGTTCGAACTAACTGGCTCATTGAACTCAATGCAATTTGCTAATTTGAACTAAGCAAGTGCCATGAATGGCACTTGCTTAGTTTGAACTAATTTTTTCTAGTTTGAATTAAGTTAATTTGAACTAACTAAAATTAGTTTGAATTAGTTAGTTCGAACTAATAATTCAAACTAATTTTAGTAAGTGTAGACATAGCCATGGAGTTTCTGGTAGTTCTTCTGTTTTGTAATGGCCATTCTGCTTGGGAAAGGATTTTTGTTAAAGATCTTACTAATTTCCTCTTCTTGCAGAGGGGGCTTAATAAGATTTGTCAGTAGAAAGGGATGTTAGTTTTGGGATTTGGGGAGTTCAAATGGGTTTTCTCTGGTGTGAGCATCTTTCTTATAGTGGAAAGACTTTTTCCAAGTGGAAAACTTCAGTGGTTAGCACTTCCACTGCTGGTCCCTGCAGTGGGTTACACCTCCAGTTGCTAAAGTCATTGATGCTGATCTGCTGCCTTTTGAGATCCCCTGGTACTTTTCTTCCAAATGGCCACAATATTGATATGTAGCTCAAGTGTACTTATGATGTAGAGTTTCAGTAGCTCAACGTGTGCTCCCGTGTGTCCTTACTCTTGTCTTTTGGCCCCTTCTTGTGTGTCCCTTTGATCCCTGGAGTACACTCTTCACACAAGCACCATGCCTCCCCTGATGACTCTCTCCTATGTAACTTCATGCTCTATTCTTGAATTGTGAATGCATGCTTTATTTTGCACACTACCCGTCCCTGGATGCATTGAAGCAGTCAATGCCTATCGTATTTTTTTCAAGCTGCATAGCACCCCCTGCAGTTTCTCGATGAAAGTAAGGTTGTGATTACCTTGTGCCCAGTTTATCCTAATGCTGAAGTCCTTTTCTGTCTCTGTGCTGTTAGGTTAGTTTGATTCCAGGGTTGTTGATTCAAACAGGGATGGTGACCCTTCCTGGATGGGAGCATATGCAGGCGTGCTGATCTCTACTAACAGGTGCCAGTGATTCAGAGGGGGGATCCTCCAGCACGGTTCAAAAAGCCTGGGCGGCTGCTTTTCTGAAGCAGTTGAACCCTTAATAAATCCCCTACTGTGTGGAGCTGCTCCATCAGCGGTTCTGTATGGTGGCAATGTGAGAGGACGATGGCATAGGGATTTCTTTGACTCTGCTTGTTCCCACCTGTTGTCTCAGTGCAGAGATGGAAGGCTATGTTACCATGGCATCATGTTCCTCTCTCTGCTGTCCCATTCAGCCCTCCTGCCCCCTGCTCTCCTCTCTTTGGGCCTGCTCCAGCTCCCACTGGATTCAGAGACAAAGCTCCACAGATGAGGAGCTACACAGGCCACTGTCCTGATCCCATCCCATTCATGGAGAGGCCAGTTTCTGCTCCTTTTTTGAAGCCACTGGAATAGGTGGCCTTGTGGTTAGGGCACCAATCTGAGCCTTAGGAGAGCTGCGTTTGGTTCCTAGCTCAGGCACAGGTGACCTTGGGCAACTTGCTTTGTTTGTGTCTTAGTTCCCCATCTGTACAATGAGGATAATAATGTGCTTTTCATCTCTTGAGATTGTAAACTGTGGGGAGCAGGAGTTCTTTTATTATGCATATGTACAGCACCTAGTGCATTGGTACTTTGCTCTTGACTGGAGCTTCCAGATGCCACTGTAATCCAAATAATGACTGTGGGAACACGGCCATCAGGTTGGGGGTCCAACTGTCTTTTGGTGGCCTGCGACTCCTTCACTGACTACTCTCAGGGGGCCCAGACCTGCACCTGCTGGGAACTGGCCTGACACCCACAGCTCATTTCAGAAAGCTGCAGACGGTTACTTCTGCAGACGTGGGCCAGAATTGAGCCAGGCACCTAGGAGTGCAAGGCTGTTTGACATATTGCCAGTCCCCTGCTCATTCCACCTCAGGCAGCTTACTGCCCTGAAGGGGATGAATATCACCATCATATCTTAGATTATCATTTCATTTTTATCAGCTCACAGCATACATTCAACTTTCCCTTCCCACATCGCACCAGTACACAGGCCTTGTTGTCATAAACATTCTGCTTAGTTCTACTAGTTCAAAGTGATTGGCTTTTAGCTTTCATCTCTCTCCCCAGTGCAGAGTGAGGGATCCCTGTAAATAACCAATCTGTAGAGCATCTCAGCTGCATGTAATGAAAGGAGGCTCATGAGTTGAAGGGTGTTCTTTGCAGGGAGTGGGGTGGGGGTAGTAAGTATTGCAAGTAGTGGATGTGGGGGAGGAGATTCAAAAGGCATGAAAGGGACATTATGAGGAGGAGGACAGGAAACAGAAGATATCAGAGGGAATGAAAAAGAGAGAGGGAAGTCATAGGAGAATGAGAGAGGAACACACGTGAGTGAGAATATGGAGGGAGGACTGTGGGAGAGGGAAAGAAGGCGGATGGGCTGCGCAGAAGGGAAATGAGAGCCCATCAGAAAGGGAGTAAGAACAGGAGCAGGAGACTGAGAGAAAGGGAAGTAAGAGGGCAGGGTAAGGGGAAGGTGTGAACGTGAAAGACAGCATGAGCTCATCTCACTTGCTTGTGTGATGCTAGGACAGAGCCAGACAGTTTTGCTGGCATTTAATTTGTTCCAGGCACACAGGCTGTGAATGAAACAGAGAAGCAGGCCAAATCAGGTGCATTGTTCTGAGGCTAATTCTTCTTGTTGGGGTGACAGGAAGCATGGGATGCCAGTGGATCTGAGCAGGTATTTTAGACACCCAGGCATCGCTCTTCCGTCTCCAACAAATGTTGCACAGTTAGTCTGGAGCAGTCACAGAGGATTTTCTGCTTCAATCATTAGTTCCCTCTGGCTGTGCAAACACTTTGGTGGGGAACTGATTTCCTCTGAGATGTTCCAGCAGTCACTGAGATGTCAGTTCTGTGTCCGGGGTATTGGAATGAAAGTTTCTTCCTCGCCAAAACCCATCAGAAGTGCTGTAATAACCCAGGGCCAGATTCTGAGCTAGCACTCCTACTGCAGCTGAGAAGTAAGATGGGACTTCAGAATTTGTCCCCAAATAAATAATATTTTTCTGTCCTTGTAGCATCTTTCATCATCTCGTCTTGAAGCACGGTAATCCTTGCAAGTTGCCTGTGGAGGATGGAAGTAGTGTTATCCCAATTCTAGGAGAAACTAAGGCACAAAGTGGTGAAATCAGTTGCCTGAAAACACACATACCTATCAATGAAATTGGGAATAGAACCCAGGAGTCCTGACTCCCAGCCCAGTTCCCCTAACTCCCTATTGTAACCACTACTCCTCTCTCTGTTTAAAAAAGATGTTATGTACTAAGGGAAAGATCTCAAGCCAGGCATCTTGTGCTAGTGATAAATCAATGCTTTGGGCTATTGTTCTAGATCACTGGAGTGCTTTTTAAGACACCCTGTGAAATCAAGCACTGCGTTGCTTTAGCACCTGCTGCGCTCCCCACTCTTCTAGGTGCTGTGCATAGATCTAGCATTGTAGCCCCAACCCAGAAAAGCTTGCATTCCAAACAGACGTGGCAGAAAAGAAGAGTAATATTGTCCACATTTGATAGATGGGGAGCCACTGCCCTAGGTCATGCAGAGAATCTGGGGAAGAACTGAGCATTGAACTCAGACCTCCTGAGTCCTGGACTTGTTTTCTACCCAGCAGACCTCCTTCCTCTCGGAGAATATTAGTAGATCATTGCATTGGTTTTTACAGTATTTCCAAGGGGAGGTTGCAGTGAGAGAGCCTGGCAGTGTCAGAAAAGGAAGTGTCTAAGTTCAGGCTTTGTCAGTGAATGTGTGGATGATTGACGAAGGTGGATGGGGGTAGATTTTTAAATCTAGTGGGGAAAAAATGTTCATTTTTGAAAGTCTCCATGAGGTGAGCTTGTCCGCATGTATTTGCCTTTGCAAACCCAGAGGCACATGTGAGTCTGTTTTGTCCATCAGAGTAGCGACAGCACAGCATGGTTTATTGTCACAGTGGAACAGATTTGTCAGTGGGCTAAGCAGGTATGACTCTACTGAAGTTGGCAAATTTTTCCTTCTGTCTCAGCAGAGTGTTTTTCTTCACCCTTCCCCATCCATCCATCCACCCACCCACCCACATTTGCCTCTCATCAAGGTGATTTCTCCAGGGTCACCCATCCAGATGCTGCAGTGCCACTAATGCAAAGAATTCAAAGTAATGATTTTGGGTTTTTCTTGGAAAGCTCTCTCAAAGCTGTATGTATTTCACGAGTGACTGCCTAGAGAATATGGCCAGGACACTTTTGTGTCTAGATACCAGGAGGCTCAATACTAATAAAAATGTAACCAGGCTTATTAGATCTCTAAGGATTGTGGGTGGGTGGGTTTGGTGAAGTCTCAAGCTGTGTCTAAAGATGCAAATGACTCGTGTTACTTTGGGTTGGATGCAAGATTTTGGGGGTGTTTGTACCGTTATCTTCCTCATCCTTCTAATCTAGGAATCAGATGAGTGCATCTAATAAGTATCACTCTCTGCTTTCACAGGCACTTTGGCTATGTCTACATTGGGTATTTTAAGTCGACTTTAACTAAGTCGACTTAGTGTGTCCACACTGAAAATTAAAGTCAACTTAAAGGGGAACTTACAAAGTCAACCTAGAGCGTCCATGCTGGATGCCTAGGTCGACTTTGTGGGGCTAGGGGGACCTAGGGCAGGTCCATGGGGCAGCAGGGGCACCCCTTGCCCAATGCCAGGGGGCTCAGCCTTTGCCCCATTGTACATAGGTATAATGGGGCAAAGGAGGACAGGCACCCTGGCAGGGCATAGGGGCTGGGTGGGGCAGGGAGGGCATTGGTGTAGCCCTGGGGTAGCCCTAAGTCAACTTAGGGCTACCCCACAGCTACACTGGCTTAAGTCAACTCTAGGGAGTCGACTTAAGCCTTAGATCTAGTGGAAAGGAGGTTTAATAAAGTCGACTTAATTTTAATTAAGTCACCTTAAGCAAACTGTAGTGAAGACGCAGGGTAAATTAAGTCGACTTAAGCAAGCCTAAATTGACTTAATTTACCAGTGTAGACGCAGCCTTTGTGAGCTGGGATTTCAATAGGCTGCCCACACAACTGTCCCACTGTACATTTTCACCTCACTTTTTCTGCATGTCTTGTACCTTGGTGAAGTCTTCTCTCCAGCTCTCTTGCGCGAGGCTATTATTCTTGAACAAGAGTCAGCTGAGACCCAGACGTAATGGAAACTACACAATAAGAAAGCTAAGGGCCATGGTTTTACTACTCCAACTCCTATTTCCCCTGGCTCTCTACCTTCATTCAAAGCTCACTGAGAGGGGCACGATGATGTTAATATTTTCTCCCCCCGTTGCTGCTATGCTCCGTCTTGTAGAATTTTTCAGCTGAACAGTGTGGGCTGTCTTCTGTCAGTGCTGGGTATCAGTCTGTGAATGCTAATGCTCTGGAATGCTGCCATCACCGACTCTTGTACAGCCCCCTCTTCTCAGTCCATCTGCAATGCTACAACCTTATGTTGGGCCTAATCCTCTCAAGTGCTGAGCATCTACTGCAAGGTTCTATGTGCGCTCAGCTTCCAGGAATTTGAGGAATGGTCCAGCTAGATTTGCTCAATTTTTTTTGTTCAAACATTTTATTTGACCCTCTGACATGCATACTTCAAAAAATGTCCCTTTTTAGAATGGAATTTTTCTTGGTTTTGTTGAACAATTGTCATTTTTTTTTCAGGTTTTGCTCACTGAAAGAACCTGAAAATGTTCTGCTTTTCAGAAACAAAAACAAAAATAATTAGGGTATTTTTGTCAGATTTTTTCCCCCCTCAATTTTGGGTTTCCAAAAAAAGAAAAGATGTGGGGCAATTTGGGGTTTTTGGTTTGGTTTGGTTTTTTTCTTTTTGGGGGGATATTTGTTGTGAACACAAAATCTTTTCAAGAAAAAAAATTGACAAAACCATTTTTGCTTTCGTTGAAATTTTTGGAGGAACAAAACTGCTTTCCCAATTAGTTCTGGTTCCAGTGATTTTGCTGAAAACACAACTGCTTTGTCCAGGAGACAGTGTCTTCTAAAAAAAGGCAAATGAGGTATTGAATTTCAAGGCCTATGTTGACCATTCTCAGAAAGGAGATAGTTGCCACTGGCTTGGGGAAAAAAATCACCATCCAGGACAAATTTATTACCTCTTGGCACATCATGACATTTTAGAGCAGGCCTTGACAAATCCTAGGGACCAGGTCACCATGGCCCCTAGGCTTTTGCCCCTGGTGCTTAAGAGTGCCGGGGTACAGGGCCCCCACGCTGCCACTGCGGAGAGCATGCTGGACTCCTGCCACCAAAAAACTCCTTTTGGCAGCCAGAAGGGTGTGCTTAAAAAACCTCCGGCCCCCCCCCCCCCCCTGCCGCAAAAAAAAAAAAAAAAAAAAGCCTCTGCTGGCAGCTCTAATGGTGGCACAGGGGAGAGAGGGAGAGACAGCAGCACTGGAGAGGGAGAGCGCCCCTGAAAGAGCTGCTGGCAGCGGCTTTTTTTTTTTTTGTGGGCAGCGGCAGAGTGCCCCTTCTCTGCTGGATACCTAGGGGCACCCGAGTTTTTGGGCTGGCCCCTAGGTGTCCAGCAGATTTGTCGAGGCCTGTCTTAGAGCTACCTGGTATCACATGTTATGATAGTTTAATGCAGTGGCTGGACTAGATGGGCCCCTGAGGTCCCTTCCAATTATGTGTTTTTGTGATCCTTTTGGGGGTGCTGATTAGCTTGAATGTGGAGCTGCAGGAATTCTGCTCTGTCAGTAATTGTGAACAATGGTTGGGATTTCCAGTTGCTGCTCAGTTTGAGCATATTTTTATACTTGTGTATTTTCAAGCAGTCTAGAGGATTACTCATGTGCCTTCCATTGAAATCAGTGGAAAATTTGTCTAACTACCCTTAGAATGCTTTGAAAATCTCAGCCTTTTGTTTTTGTGGAAGCTGATTTCTCATCCTGCCTCCTACATAGCATTTCTATGGGTCTCAAAGTGTGGTGGAGACACAGATGGGGGTTTGTGCATCCACTAGAGAGTACAAACACGTTCAGAACCTGTAAGGATTTGAGAGGAAAGTCTGAGCTCCTGTGGCCCTATTCTTCACCCCACAGAATATGTGCTACTTCGTCAAACCTAAGGGGAGAATAGAGACCTAAGGGGCTAGATATGATCTTAGAGTACAGAAAACGTATTGGACTGAAGGAATGGGACCCAGCCTGGGGAAAAAAAGGTTGTTTCTGCATTCGTTATTCCCTCTGCTGATTAACTTTTTACAAAAGATCAGGGGCTAACTGTCATTTGCAACCATCTCCTTCCTATGCTTGATTAATATGGACAAGCAAGTAGATGCATCATAGATGGGTTTGAATTCACCCTGCAGGGTCAGATGCAGCGCTTTCTGCAATGAGAACTGGTGATTATCTGCAGGGTTTCTTTGGTCCTACAGCTGCGTGGTGGAGTGGGGCAGAGAGAGCCATGAAATGTGAAAGGATGGGGATACACATCACAGCAGCACCAAGAAGTAATTTGGAAAACATAGTAGAGCATCATGCCTTGGAGAGGACTCCTACTGAAAATTCCTCATGCTGATGACAATATAGAAAGGAAGGGGGCAGGGAACAGTTGTTAGGCCTTGGATTTGGAAGATCCAGTTTCAATTCCCTGTTTGGTTACAAATTCACCACCTACAACCCCCAAGCCAGACCTCTTCAACACATCATCAAAAAACTACAGCCTATTTTACAAAATGATCCCTCACTCTCTCAAGCCTTAGGAGACAGACCTCTCCTTGCTTTCAGACAGCCCCCTAATCTTAAAAGGATACTTACCAGCAACTACAGATCACAGAACAGAAACACTAAAGCAGGAACACAGCCCTGCAGCAGACCACGCTGCCAACTTTGCCCTCATATCTACACTGATGACACCATCACAGGGCCTAATCATGCCACCTACTCCATCAAGGGTTCGTTCACCTGCTCATCCACCAATGTGATTTATGCCATCATGTGCCGGAAATGCCCCTCTGCCTTATATATTGGACAGGCAGGACAGTCTCTGCGCCAAAGAATCAATGGACACAAATCTGACATCAGAAATTGCAACACTGCAAAACCTGTAGGGGAACACTTCAATCTCCCTGCTCACTCCCTTGACGACTTGTTAATAGCTGTGTTGAAACAGATGAATAACAAATCACAGCTTCAAAGAGAGACTGCAGAACTCGAACTTATATGCAAATTTGACTCAGTTGTCTTGGGGTTAAACAGGGACTATGGATTTTTCTCGCATTACAACAGGTGATTTGACCTCCGCCTCCTCTATGTGCTGTTCCCCAGTGTTTTGAATCCTAACACCTACTTTGATTTGCTGTTACAGCCTGACCTGATGCTATGTCATACACTCCCCTGCATTTAATTTCCTCCCACTCTGTAACTTTCCTATCTTCAAAGCGTCTGACGAAGTGGGATTTTCTCCCACGAAAGCTCATGCGATTAATAAATCTGTTAGTCTTTAAAAGTGCCACAGGACTCTGTTGTCTTTCTACAACTGTTTGGTTACAGTTTTTGTATGTGATCAAAAAGACTTCTTTGTGCCTTGATTCCTCAATTGTAAAACAAATGTACTACTATTGCTGCTACTAAGCTCATGCGATTAATAAATCTGTTAGTCTTTAAAAGTGCCACAGGACTCTGTTGTCTTTCTACAATAGACTAACACGGCTACCCCTTTGGAATTTATCTACAGGGGTATTGTGAGGATAAATCCATTAAAGGTGGTTCATGTGCTATGGTCACATGCACCTTTATAAGTACCATAGATAGATGCCATTGGAAAGCCTGAGGTGACACCACAGAGATGTATGCAGTATCAGCTTCAATACATTCAATAAGTTTGAGTTAAGTACCTGTAGTATCCCCTGGAATTTAAATGATTGGAGTCTCTGGATGCTACTGTAATACAAATGGTAATAAAACAAAACTTAGTTAAATTGTATTTGGTTTCAGGTCAGAATCATTTCAAACCACCAAGATTTTCATGATTTTTCATGCCAAACCCTAACATGAAACTCAGTCCAGTTCTGGGTCCCAGGCCAAAAGTAGGGATGCCTGCAGGTAAAACTCCTAAGTAGGGCTAGCTGGAAAATTAGATTGACATTTCATAAAAATGTTGAGGTTTTGACGTTTGTTTCTATTCTAGTGTGAACCTTCAGAAAGTATTCATGAAAAAAAACTGGAGTGAGAGAGACTCACCAGGTAGACAAGGGACTTGAACCTGTGTTTCTCACATCCCAAGTGAGTGTCTAGTCACCGGGCTATTCTGGAATGAGTCTTATGACTTCCTACTCCCCACTCTCATTTTGACTAGGAATGCCATCATGGGCTGGAGGAACTTTATAGATGGGCTTTTCATTGAAATGGATACATTTCCAAAATAGTTTTAGTAAATTGGCATTTTTCCAAATAAATAACATTTTGCTGAATAATTCCTGACCAGCTGTATTCCTAAATCCATATTTAGGCATCTAAGCCTGGGTCTTGGCTATCATGGGAGTTGTAGGGTGCTCTGTTTTTGGTAAGGGCATTCAATTTTGAAAATCATCACCTAGGTTTCCATTGGTCTGGAGCCTGGATCACTTGAATCTTAAGCCACCTGAACTTGAAACAAGCTCCAGAGGGGGGTGAAGCTGGGCCTAAGTTTGAGATTTGCAATGAAATTTGTTTGCATAGTTTCTGGTTGTAGTCTCAGGTTTTCTCTAACGTGCAGCTGGAGGTGTAATTTCCAGCTCAGGTGGACTTACCCACACAAACTTTGGGTTTTTTGAGCGAGCACACTCAACACAGATATGGTAACTGTGGTGGCGCAGGCAGTTGGCAGGGTTAAGTCCAAAGGTCCTGGACCTGTGTAACTCATTGCCTGAGGATTTTGAAAAGACCAAAAGTAGAACTGGGTCCAAAAAAAGAGCTAGATGATTTCATGGGGGACAGGATAGGTTGCAAGTAGTTTGGAGGATAGGATCACAATTCAAAATGATTTGGACAAACTGGTGAAATGGTCTGAGGTAAATAGAATGAAATTCCATAAAGACAAGTGCAAAGTACTCCTCTTAGGAAAGAATAATCCATTGCACATGTACAAAATGGGCAATGACTGCCTAGGAAGGAGTACTGCAGAAAGGGATCTGGGTGTCATAGATAGTGGACCACAAGCTAAATATGACTCAACAGTGTAACACTGTTGCAAAAAAAAGCAAACACCTCTCTGGGATGTATTAACAGGAGTATTGTAAATTAGACAAGAAGAGTAATTCTTCTGTTCTACTCCGCCCTGATTAGGCCTCAACTGGAGTATTGTGTCCAGTTCTGGGTGCCTCATTTCAGGAAAGATGCAGACAAATTGGAGAAAGTCCAGAAAAGAGCAACACGAATGATTAAAGGTCTGGAACACTTGACTTATGAGGGATGATTGAAAGAGCTGGGTTTGTTTAGAGGAGACTGAAAGCGGACATGATAACAATTTTCGAGTACCTAAAAGGTTGTCATGAGGAAGAGGGAGAAAAATTGTTCTCCTTATCCGCCGAAGATAGGATAAGAAACAATGTGACAAGGGAGGTTTAGGTTGGACATTAGGAAAAAAATCCTAACTGTCAGGGTGATTAACCACTGGAATAAGTTGCCTGGGCAGGTTGTGGAATCTCCATCATTGGAAGTTTTTAAGAGCAGGTTAGATAAGCACCTGTCAGGGATGGTTTAAGAGGGTACTTGGTCCTGCCGTAAGTGCAGGGGACTGGGCTCGATGACCTGTCATGGTCCCTTCCAGTTTCTATGATTCTATGACCATCAGTGGCTATTTGCCAACATGGGTCAGGGATGCCAACTCCATGCTCAATATCTCTTAAATCTCCAACTACCAGAATGCAGGAGGTGAAGCCAGGTGATCACTCCAGTTCCCCTGTTCTGTACAATCCACCTGAAGCTCTGGTATAGGCCACTGTCAAAAACAGGATACTTGACTAGATTGACCATTGCTCTGACTCAATATGGCAGTTCTTGTGTTCTTATGATAGTATTGTACAAATGGCAGCTGGTTCATCTCGCCACCCACACCACTGCTCAATTAAAGCATGATAGCTCAATCAAAACTACTGTGCATATGTCTATCCAGTTTGGAAATTACACCTCCTACACCAGTGTAGACAGACACTTAGTTTCACACAACTGATCTGCTAGGTGAGCCATGATCATGCATATTAGAGTGTGTGTGTCTGTGTGTTTCTGTATAAAACTATCTAGGTAAAAATTACTCCAACCAGTTCAGTTGCTGCCTTTATATTCCTGCCTTCTTCGAAATCTTAATGTAGTCAGAATCCTGGTTACGGTTTCATCCTCCTCTTGAGTGAGAACTGTATGGCTTCGCTAAGTGTGATTGGAGCAGTTTGTTTTTAAGCTCCACATAAGCATTGTGCTGGATTTATAGCGTTTTCATTCTTTCTGAATCGACCCACTGGGAGCCATTAAAGTTTTATTGCTCTCTACAGCTCTCTGGCTGGAGCGGAATAGAGAGGCCTGCTGCTGGAAATACTTTGTTTTCTCCTTGGAGGGTTTAAGGTTGTACTGGGCTGGGTGCAATGGGGGATCAAAAGAGAGTAAGGATTTCAACTCCAGATCTCCAAGTTTTGCTCTGCTGGCGGTTGAGGGGTGGGGCAAGGAAAGACCTAAGGAAAATTTTCTGCTAGCTCTCACTGCTTCCTTTTAGACTAGGTGGCCCAGAGGATAGAGGTTGGGAGAAGAGAGGCAGGCATGAGTTCTGTTCTGGATCTGCTACTGTTTTACTCTGTGATTGTGCAGCCAGATCACTTCCCATCACTGTGCTTTGCTTTCTCTTTCTAAAATGGAGATAATTTTCTTTAGTGAAGTGCTATGAGATTTTTAGATTGACAGCATGTCAATGTCTTAACGCAGGAATTTCTGCAAGAATATCCCTTGTTGGTCCTAAATAGCTGAGGAAGGGCTTCTAGGCTATGTCTACACTTGTAAAGTTAAGTCAACTCTGTTAAGTCGACTTAACAAGGTCGACTTTAAGTCTACTTAAAGTCTACCTTGTTAAGTCAACTTAACAGAGTGGCTATACTTTAAGACAACTTAACAGTAGACATAGCCGTCCACACTGGCTTTAAGTCGACTTAATAAGGTCGACTTAGCGCTATTCCCCATCCACACTGGCTTTAAGTAGACTTAAGAAGTCGACTTAAGGCTTAAGTCGACCTTCAGAGGTGGTGTTATTAAGTCAACTTAAGCTGTTATTAAGTCAACTTAAGGAAACGCTTAAGTCAACTTAATAAAAGCCCAGTGTGGACACGGCTTTGTGTAGGTCGACTTAAGCATCCTTAAGTCGAACTAAGTTGCCAGTGTAGACACACCCCTAGTAAGTATGGCTATGTCTACACTGGCAAGTTAGTTCGAATTAAGGAAGCTTA
Organism: Pelusios castaneus; assembly: GCA_007922175.1. Lineage (NCBI taxonomy): Eukaryota > Metazoa > Chordata > Testudines > Pelomedusidae > Pelusios > Pelusios castaneus. The sequence continues at coordinate 2,789,656 of ML685842.1, read as the reverse complement.
ATTCGAACTAACTAAAGCCATGGCTACACTAGGCTTTAATTAGTTCGAATTAAGGACTTCCTTAATTCGAACTAATAAATTCGAATATGCTGTTCGAACTAAGAGTTAATTTGAACTAGTTAGTTTGAATTAACCAATGTGGCCATGTTAGTTCGAACTAATTGCTTAGTTCGAACTAACCGGCCCATTGAACTCAATGCAATTTGCTAATTCAAACTAAGGAAGTGCCATGAATGGCACTTACTTAGTTCGAACTAAATTAAGTTAATTTGAACTAACTAAAATTAGTTCGAATTAGTTAGTTTGAATTAAGTAATTCGAACTAACTTTAGTAAGTGTAGACCTATGAGACCATAGCCTATGAGACCATGCCTCCAACTTATTTATTCATGTTTAAAAAATGCTTTCTTGTGAGTATAACAAAGAAACAAAGTGCCAATGGATAAACAAATATATTGTGGGCACTGACTGGAAACTCTTGCATGTAGTTCCAGCAAAATATACTTGGAATATCAATAGTATAGTAATGTGTTCCAATAATTTAATGTATCCTTTTAAAAAATCTAATTTAAAGGGGATTTTAACATTGCCTAGAAAGATGTTTTAAACAACTCATGCTTTCAGACAGAACCATTTGATCTTTTAGTCATAAGGTTTTCTTATATGACTAGATATTTGCTGTATGTATAAATCCCGGCTGTACGTATGACTCCCATAGAACTTTGTTCAGTGCTGACTGTTATCTTGCTACTTTTCCATCATTGTGGGAGTAGCTGGATTGGGTCCTGTGGCAAATCAGTCCACTCTGTCCCTGTGGGTGCTGTGCTTTGTCTTGTTATGGGGTCCAGGCAAGCCCTGTCTGCCCCTGGTTCTGGGCAGTCGTTACTCCACTGCCAGCACAGAGTAGGAGGGGGAAGGGGCTCGGGCCCTCCCTGTACTCCGAGCCCCAGCCTAGGGGCCCTAGGAAAGGCAGCTGTACTCTGCTGGTACTGCCACCGGCAACAGTTCCTTCCCCTAGGCTATTTCCCCCTCTCGGTGTTCTTTTACCTCTCTTCGTTGTTATTTTACTTCCTTCACCCTCCTCCAACACTCCTTTGCTCCTCCCACACTCCTCTGCTCCTCCAACACTCCCCTGCTCCTCCCACCGCACTCTTGCTGGGGCCAGGCTTTTTATCAGCTGGCCCCTGATTGGTCTCAGGTGCCTCTAATTAGCCACAACCACACCCTGCTCAGTTTGTAGGGAACAAAGCCAGGATCATTCTGGGGCTTATATATCTGCCTTCAACGACTCTCCTGCTTCCCTCTGGCCCTGGTGTCTCATATATCCTCCCCCCCTGCTCAACACCAGGGGGTTGGGCTACTTGGGACAAAAGGCAATGTTGGCGCGACAGGCCATCTGCATTGCCGTGCTGACTTCCAGCCCTATGCTCTATACGGAAGTGGAAGGGTTGTAATGACAGGAACTATCGGGTCACTCTTGCATTCTTCTCTTTATTGCTGTGCATCCACTGGAGAGGGGCATGGTCTGTCACCAGGGTGAACCTCCGTCCCAATAGGTAGTAGTGGAGAGTTTCCATAGCCCACTTGACTGCCAGACACTCCTTCTCCACAACGGCGTACCTCTGTTCTCAGGGGAGGAGTTTTTGGCTTAGGTACAGCACTGGGTGTTCTTCTTCCCTTACCATCTGTGAAAGGACAGCCCCTAGCCCTACTTCTGAGGCATCTGTTTGTAGGATGAATTCCTTCTCGAAGTCTGGGGTGATGAGTACAGGGTGACTACATAGGGCTGTTCGCAGATCCTTGAATGCTTTTTCTGCTGTCTGACCATTTCACTATATCTGGGCTGCGGGATTTTATTAAATCTGTTAAAGGCCCTGCCCTACTGGCAAAATGAGGGATGAATCTCCGGTAATACCCCACTATCCCTAGAAAAGCTCTATCTTGTTTCTTGCGGATTGGTCGGGGCCAATCCTGTATCGCCTCTACTTTGTTCCACTGGGGTTTTACTAACCCTCTCCCTACTACATACCCCAGGTACTTAGCTTCCGCTAACCCAATCGCACACTTGGGTGGTTTGCAGTGAGGCCAGCCTTTCTGAGGGCATCTAGCACTGCCTCCACTTTCCCCAGATGTGTCTCCCAACCTGGGCTATGAATGACGACATCGTCTAAATAGGCAGCGGCGTACTTAGCATGAGGCCTTAGTAGTTTATCCATCAGGTGTTGGAACGTTGCTGGGGCCCTATGTAGGCCAAAAGGAAGGACAGTGTATTGGAACAGACCGTCCGGTGTGGAGAAGGCGGTCTTCTCCTTCGCATCCTCAGCTAGTGGGATTTGCCAGTAACCTTTGGTCAAATCCAGGGTAGTCAAATATCGCGCCTTGCCTAACTGACCGATGAGTTCATCAACACGGGGTATCGGGTAGGCATCGAATTTGGATACTTCATTCAGTTTTCGGAAGTCGTTACAAAACCTCAGGGTGCCATCAATTTTTGGTACGAGGACAATGGGGCTGGACCATTGGCTGTGGGATTCCTCAATAACTCCCAGTTCCAGCATCCTCTTCACTTCTGTCCTTATGTCTTCCCTTTTAGCTTCTGGTATCTGGTATGGTTTTATCGTTATCTTCACCCCAGGGCTGGTGACGATGTGGTGTTGGACTGCGGACGTACGACCGGGTAGTGTAGAGAATACGTCCTGATTCCGCTGGATCATATTAATAACTTCTGCACATTGCTCTGGGGTTAACTCAGGGGATATCTTTACCGCTCCGTGTGGGGCATCTGCCTGTGGTAATGTCTTCTGTGCGATCAGGCAGGTCTCTCGGTCTTGCCAGGGCTTCAGAAAATTGGTGTGGTAGATTTGTTCTCGCTTTCAACGGTCTGGCTGTTTCACTTTATAGTCTACCTCACCAACAGCCTCCACTATTTCATACGGCCCTTGCCAGCTGGCCAGGAGCTTGCTTTCTGTTGTGGGTACTAGTACCATCACCCGGTCTCCTGGCTGGAATTTCCGTGCTTTCGCTTGCCGGTTGTAATAGGTACGCTGTGTCTCTTGTGCTTTCTCCAGATGCTCACGAGCTATGGGTGTCACCCGGGCTATCCGTTCCCGCATCTGAGTCACATGTTCAATAACATTCTTTCCCAGGTGGGACTGCTCCTCCCAATCTTCCCTGGTGATATCTAGTATTCCTCGCGGGTGGCGTCCATATAGTAACTCAAAAGGGGAGAACCCAGTGGACGCCTGGGGAACCTCCCGTACTGCAAACATCAGGTACGGTAAGAGGGTATCCCAGTCTCTTCCATCCTGCGCCACCACCTTCTGGATCATACTCTTGAGGGTCCGGTTAAACTTTTCCACTAAACCATCTGTTTGTGGATGGTAGACTGAGGTTCGCAGGGTCTTGATATGGAGCAGGGCACAGAGTCTCTCATCAACTTAGACATAAAAGGAGTTCCTTGGTCAGTCAGGATCTCCTTTGGGATGCCTACCCTAGCAAAGACCTGGAGCAATTCCTTCGCTATTGCCTTGGACGTGGGGCTTCTTAGGGGAATGGCTTCAGGGTACCGCGTGGCGTAATCCAGGATGACAAGCACGCTTTGGTGGCCCCGTGCTGATCTGTCCAAAGGGCCCACCAGGTCCATAGCTATTCTTTCAAAAGGGACTTGTATAACAGGTAAGGGCACTAAAGGAGCCTGTAAGAGAGGTCGGGGGCTGTGCAACTGGCACTCCGGGCAAGATGTACAATATCGCTGGACCTCTCCCCGTACTCCTGGCCAGTAAAACCTCCTTAGGACTCTGTGCAGGGTTTTCTCTATTCCTAAATGTCCTCCAAACAAATGGCTGTGAGCTAATTCTAATACAGCTCTGGTGTGCCTCCTTGGCGCTAGAAGTTGCTCCATTCTTCCCCCTGTAACTGGGTTACCCAATACAATAGATCCTGTTTTAGTATATAGTGTGGCCCAGAGCCTTTGGTCTTCCCCTCCACGGGCACCCCATTCACCTCAACTACCTCTCCCCTCACATTTGTATATAGAGGGTCATTGGCCTGGTCTTCTTTGAAATTTGCATGGGCTGTGCCAATCTGGTCTAGTTCCAGGGGATTTACCTCAACTCCACCCTCCGGGTTACCCTCACTGAGGTCGGAGTTGTCCTCTCTGGCACCAGTCGCTACTTTGTCCCGCAGCCAGGTTTGTCTACCAACCAGGGCAGCCTTCTGGTTCTCAGCCAAAATCCTGGTCCCTAGCCTTTTGTCTGCTCTCCTCTCCCGCCTAGACTTCCGCGGTCTTCCAGGAGTGGAGAACAAGTCTGGGGCAAACTCAGAGAAGACTGGGATAGGTCATTCTTTCAGGGCCTCACCCTAGGGCTTGCTACCCTCCTCTAGTTCCACTAGGGGAAGCAGATCCTCAAACCCAGGGAAGTCCCTTCCAATTAGGACTGGGTAGGGAAGTTTGGGGACCACCGCAGCCATTACTCTGGTAATGTTCCCTCGAATCTCAATGTATACCGGTATCGAGGGGTAGAAATTTACAGTGCCGTGGACACATATCACTCCAGTGTGTTTGGCTTGAGTCAATTGGTCGTACCCCACAAATTTCCCTGAGACCAGGGTGATAGCACTCCCGGAATCCACCAGGGCTATGGTCTTGATCCCATTTATTTTTACTGGCCTCGTGTACCTGTGTGGGGTCATTGCAACCCCCACTAGGCTGGTTAGGTTACACTGCCCCCTGTAACCTCCCAGATTGCACTGCATGGGCTCCTCCCTATTGGGGCACCGGGCTGCTATGTGTCCCATCTCCCCGCACTCATAGCACCGATACTTTGTCCCCAGGGTCGCCTTCTGCCGTGGGCTATTCGGCCTACTCCCGAGACCCTCTTCCCCAAAATCCCCAGGTCCCTTCATGGCCTCGGGCCACCTGCCAGGGTTCTTCCCTCCGGTTCCAGCTTTCTTAGAGTCCATTAGAGTTCGAGAACCTCGGGTCGGGGCCAGTTTCCGGGTCTGCCAGGTATTTTCCCCGCGGGATTGGACCAGATCTCGGGCAGTCAACTGTCTCTCCACGAGGGTAACCACCTCATCATAAGTGGAGGGGTCATTCTGACCAACCCAAGCATGGAGGTCCGGTGGTAAACCCCTTGTGTATCGATCTATTACCAGGAGTTCCAACATTTTCTCGGGGTTGAGGGCTTCCGGGCGTAGCCACTTTCGAGCCAGGTGGATTAAGTCGAACAACTGGGACTGCAGTGCAACCTCTACTTGATATTGCCAGTCATGGAACCTCTGGGCTCGTGCTGCAGTTGTCACTCCCGATCTGGCCAGGATCTCTGCCTTCAGCTGGGGGTAATCTGCTGCTGCTTCGGCGGCCATATCGTAATAGGCCTTCTGGGCCTCCTCATATAGGAACGGGGCGAGGATACTAGCCCATTGATCTTGAGGCCAGGCCTCCTGCAGGGCTGCCCTCTCAAAAGCCAGCAGGTATGTTTCTACATCATCACCTGGTGTCATTTTTTGCAGGCAACTGCTAGCCCTTATGGTCCGTACCCCTTCATGTCCGCAGCCTCGTTCCATCATGGCCTTCAATTGGCCCAACACTTCCTGTACCATGGTCCTGTCTTGGGCAGCCTGGCTTATCAGCAGGCGATTGGTCTCCTGCTGTAGTCATACTGCCTCTTGCTGGGCAGTGGCCTGTGTTCGGGTGGCCTCCTGTTGGGCTGCTGTCGCCTGTATCAATGCCTTCACCAGATTCTCCATCTTGGAGATGTGTTCGAAGTGGCTCACCTTGGTTCAAGTCCTCTGCACAGTGATCTCACCTCTGACACCACGTGTGGCAAATCAGTCCACTCTGTCCCTGTGGGTCCTGTGCTTTGTCTTGTTATGGGGTCCAGGCAAGCCCTGACTGCCCCTGGTTCTGGGCAGTCGTTACTCCGCTGCCAGCACAGAGTAGGAGGGGGAAGGGGCTCAGGCCCTCTCTCTATCCCGAGCCCCAGCCTAGGGGCCCTAGGAAAGGCAGCTGTACTCTGCTGGTACTGCCACCAGCAACAGTTCCTTCCCCTAGGCTATTTCCCCCTCTCGGTGTTCTTTTACCTCTCTTCGTTGTTATTTTACTTCCTTCGCCCTCCTCCAACACTCCTTTGCTCCTCCCATACTCCTCTGCTCCTCCCACCACACTCTTGCTGGGGCCAGGCTTTTTATCAGCTGGCCCCTGATTGGTCTCAGGTGCCTCTAATTAGCCACAACCACACCCTGCTCAGTTTGTAGGGAACAAAGTCAGGATCATTCTGGGGCTTATATATCTGCCTTCAACGACTCTCCTGCTTCCCTCTGGCCCTGGTGTCTCACAGTCCTTTGACATATTATTTAACAGATTTTGGTTTAATCCAAAGGAATTGTTACCAATGGGCTAATTTATAAGGTCTTTGCTAAATTCTCATTGAAGCAGTGAGAATTTTGCCTAAACAAGGTCTGTAGCCATGGAGGGTAATTTTGACTATTAGTAAGTCTCTGGATGGGAAATCAAGAGATCTTACTTATATTCCTGGCTCCATTGCTGTGTCACCTTGTATAAGTTACTTCACTTCTTGTGTCTCTGTTTCGCTCCCTCCTCTATGCAGATTGAAGTTCTTTGGGATAAGGACTCACATGGCTTACAGTGCGTAAAACAATGAGCCCTGATCTTGGTTGGGGCCTTCAAGCAATATTGTAATATAAATAACATTTCATACTTCTTTTTGAGGGTCTCAGAACACTTTACAAACATCCTGGAATGACCAATATAAGGTGTCGCCTCTCTATAGCATGTTCAACACATAGATACCATCCTTCAGCGAAAAAAAAATTCCAAAACAGACTTCATTGTGAAACTGCAGAGCTGGAATTCATATGCAAACGTAACACTATCAGATTAGGTCTGAATAGGGATTTAATTTTCCCTCTTCAAACATTCACAGCTTCTCAACAATTTTTGTGAATGGGCCACATCCACATTGTTTGAAATGACCTCATTAACATTGGTCCTCCACATAATAATATGATTCATTCTTCTTTGCATGTGTGTGTGTGTGTGTATGTCTTCCTTCCTTCCTTCCTTCCTTCCTACCATAAATAAGCACTGAATAAAGCAATTTTGTGCCTTGTTTCTAATTTTAATGTCTGATTTTAAATCCCAGCCACTGGTTCTTGACATTCTGTACTCCACTAGACTGAAGAACCCTTCTTTTCCTTCATTCTCACACTGAACATACTTACACACCATAATCAAATCACCTCTTCATCTTCTTTTTTTATATATATTTCCTTTTATTGGGTCTACAAATGTTTTTATTCATGTTGTCTCAAAGGCCCTCTTAGACTGTAATCTAAGGGACTGTATGTGTTTTTTATCTGTACAGCACCTAGCACAATGGAGTCCTAATTCCTAAATGGAGGCCTCTGCGCATTATAGTAATGTGCAGGATGATAGCAGAATGGACCCAAAGCAGACTGTTTCCTTTGAGGAAGGAGAGAGCTTGAATTATCTCCTTATAGCTCCAAGATGGCCAGGTCAGGGTGCTTCTGTCGGCATGTTTTCTAATTGAATTACTTATCCTTCTCTCAAATTGTTTATGGTACACTAGGCTATTAAATGTGCCATAAGCAAATGACTCTTGAAAGAGGAAGAGGATTTATTTGTTTTAGCAACCACTTCAACAAAAGTCTATTTCCTCAGCTAATTAAGATTCCATTCGCTAATTTAAATGTTATGCTAATTAAAGCATAATTCTGAAACTGTAAAAGAATTTTTTAAAAAAAAAAAAAAAGGAAAGAAGCGGCAAGCAAGCAAGAAAGAAAGAACTGGTTGGCCTTTTGGAATTGCATTACATTTATTGCGTTGTTATAACAATGGTGAGCAGAGTAATTATTTCATTTGCCTCGCATGCTGTATTCATGCTGTTGCTTTTATTCATTTCCCCCCTTTCTCACACTTCAGATCATTAACACCCGCTCTCTCTCCTCTAATGGGCATCGTCTTGTGATGGTTTAAATGAATTGTGCGTGTGATCCTTGAAGTGCTCCTTTCGTTTTCTCTCAGAAGGGCCACACACACATTTTAAACTTGTGGGTTTTTGCCTCTCCAAGCTGAGGCAGCAGTTGTGAGTGTTAGCTTTACAAGCAAGTTTTGTGGCCAAACCAATTCCGAGAGGTACATTTTGCTCAATTTAATTAAAATATAATTAATTTGATTTAAAAATAAGTTTAATAAAAATCATAAATATTTGAATAAAAATATGGTCTTTTGGTTAGCTTTTAAAAACAAGATAGCAAACATCTTGTTATACAAGGAGCGTTGTTTAGAAGTTTAGCACTTCTGGTTCTGTTTTCAACTCAGCAGTGGACTTGCTGTATGACCTTGGACATGTCTCTTCATATCCATATCTCAATTTCCCCACCTCTAAAACAACACTTTTTATTATTATTTTTCATATAGTAGCTGTAGGAGTAGTGGCAGCACTTTAATAATAGATCTCCAAGGATTTTACAAAGGAGAAAAATATCTCCATTTAATATATGGGATAACTGAGGGGCAAGGAGATGAAGACGCTGGTAATCAAAAGTAGAACCCACATTTCCTTAGTCTCACTCTACTACTCTATCCACTGTCTCCCAGATGAGGAAGATTAAATTTTCTACAAAGGAGATGTGATGGTCAGTTGATGTATGTGAACAAAATGCTTTGGCTTTGCTTGAGAAGTGCTATAGAAGGGCACCCCTATTAAGATTGTTATTATCGGAGAAAGTCTAATATGATGCATGTGAATCTGAACACCTTTGATCTTCTGGAAATAGTTCAAAGTTCTGTTGCTTCTGCAGTTTTAGTTCCTAGTTGGATCCAAACCTGGAAAGGGCTGTTTTTCTGGGTTCATTTTGGATGTAGCAAAGGAGCCTTGTTGGAAGAACTGAATTTGCTATCCACCATTCCACCTGGCAGTAACCCCAGAATATCAGTTACATGTGAGATTCCTGTCATCTTGAATCTGCTTTGTTGTAAGAACTTCCATCTTGGGGGCCAAAATAACCTCAGAGCAGTCTATAAAATTCCAGTGCCCTGAAATCCAAAGCCTAGCTCTGAAATCAGGCTCAGACCCTCATCCTAATTTGAATCCAGTCTTCTTGTTCCATAGCTAATTAACATGCTGCTATGGCAATGAGATGTTCAGAGTGCTAGAGACCTTGGGAATTCTCTTGGAGGTAAGGAAGTACTTGGGCCAGCCCCTTTGAAGTTGTGCATGTCAAGAGACTGATGTTCATTCATTCCTCCAATGGGTTACAAATCGGGAAACCAGGCTATTCAAAATAGAAAGAAACAGGGGGAGGGTAATAAGAGATGATGGGAAGGAATAGCCTGAGCAAGCACAGCCATGCTAAGAATACATCAATGAACTGAGACTAAATGGGGCTTAGATCAACCCGATTTTTACATGGACATGGGGCTTGCATTTCACCCCCACCAGAGATGTTTGGTTTGCAGATTGGGGTTGCCCTGGTAGGCATCTGATCTTTGGCCAACAGGCCTATGGGCAGCTAGTTCACCTGCAGATGATATGTCATGCAGGGGTGCCAGTCAGGGGGTTATGCTTTGTTTTAATTTATGTAATTTATTTATATTTTAAAAGGAAACCAGTTAAGATTCTCCTGGTCCCTGAGTTCAGAATGCTCCCCCCCCCCCCGTCATCAGTACCACATTAACTCTGAGCATTTCTTAATTTCTGTAGTCTGGGAAAATAAATTCCATGTGACATTTCAATAATTGAAATGCCTCCCTCCCCTCTTCACCCTGGCTCCATCCTGTAAGGCGCTGTGAGAGCCTCCTGTGGGGATATTGAATTACCACAAGTCCCACTGTATCCCTTCTTCCAGTCTATAAGTATTTTGCAGGAGCATAGAAAAGCCAGTGTTAATAGAAGCACAGGACTGGTGTGAAATAGAGGGAGAGGCAGTGGTTGGCTCCTACCTCTATCTACCTTTTTGCTTTCTGAGTAAGGTTGTTTAAAACTGCTGTTAGCACAACAGCAGGCAGGGCTGTGAGAGTGATTGGCTGTGGTCTACTTGGCACTGATTGGAGTTTAGTTAGGTTTAGGGAGCTAAATAGTGAATATGCAGCTGTTCTAGCTTGCTGGAGCTGAGAGTTCGAGTCCTGCTTCTGGGGCTGTGATTTGAATTGAGCTGGCTGAAAGGAACTGGCATGGCCGCCCTGGAGACAAAAGCCTCTGGTTCACAACAACGCCAGGGGAGAAGTACCAGTGTTGCCCAACCACAAATGATAAAAAAAAGTAATAATAATGAGCGAGGCCGAAAAAAAAAATTCAAGAGATTGGCTTAATGGTCATGAGATTTGATGAATGAATAAATAAATGTTAGGTTTGTTCTCTTTGCCTTCTGTTTTTTCTGAGCCTCAAGGTGTGTAGATCGACAGCACTGTCAACAGAGTTAGGCTTGAGGGGCTTGTGAGAGGGTGCTAAAATAATTGTGTAAACAGCACTTGTAAATTGTGGCACTGGCTCTGAAATCCACCTCTGTCCACTACCACAATATCTGTTTTCCAAGAGTGGCCAATGCCAGGTGCTTCTGGGGGAATGAACAGAACAAATAATCATCGAGTGATTCATTCCCTGTCGCTCGTTCCCAGATTCTGGTAATTCCTTGGATCATGACTTCTCTTCAAACAAACCAGTCTCCTAATTTACCCCTATATTGACCTGTCATTCCTCTCCTGAGGTGTTCTCTGCCAATAAGGCCTGAACTTCAGCACCTCCTGTTGCATTCTCCTGCTCTGGGTAAACCCCTCCACACACACATCACTCTGACAATACCCTTCAGTCCTGACCTACAAGGAGCACCTGCTGTTCTTACCATGGACCCAAGATAGATCTGAACCTTGTTCTTGATGAGAGGTGACTTGTGATACATTAAAGCGTATTTTGTGAGATAGCATGGCGAGAAAGTGTAAGTACAGTGATAATCACGTCCGGAGCTTGCTGGGAACTTGCAATGCCACCCACGCTTGGTATTTCTACCAGCTCTGGGAGACTTACACAGCTGTGGAATACATTTTGTGAGAGAGAGAGCCTCTGCTTAAGGGATTTCATGGAGAGAGATGGATTAGATAGATTTGATGGGAATGAAAATGAAGGTTTATGAAAATGAATTTATCTGCATTTCAATTTGGTGCAAGCAAAAAAAAAAAAAAAAAAAAAAACCAAAAAAAAAAAACCACCCAAAACAAACAACCAAACACATTTACTCCTCATATACCCCTATGTTAATTAATTTTCATTTTGTAATCTAGTTTGGTCATCGATTGCCTTTTTAACCATTTAGCAACTGAATTTTCTAAGCGGCTTGCCAATCAACATCAGTCCAGAATGCAAGAATCAAGTTGGCCCCTCTTCTTGATCTCTGCATAGCCTCTTAACTACCTGATCTGTTACTCAGAAAAATGAAGTGGGTATTTTGGAATAATTGGGGGGAGAGGAAGGAGAGAGAACTACATTGGCCCTGGGTAGTTGGCTCTGCTAACAGAATTGCTTTTGGCGTATGCATTAATCTCTGGCTGTCGGAAAAATTCTGTCAAACGTCTTCCTGGAAATTGAATACATTATTGCTAATTCAATCACACAGCTGGAGAAGCCTGGCATTTCCATTGGCTTTCAGGCATTTCGGTCAATCATTGCCACTGGAGGTTCTGGGGAAGGAGCCAGATGCAAGTGCGTGTGTATGTGTTGCAGGGAGGGAGGGAAGAGGAGGGATGACTTTCAGAACTTCATTGGGTCATGAGGAATAAGGTGAAATGAAACATTAGCATTTCCTCAGTGGAGAGTCGGGTGGGAGGGTTGAATTTATATAATTATCCTGTGTCACATTCCAAAGAAAGATCAGAAAGCACTTTACAAGCAGTAAAGCATTTAGCTATACCCTCTCCTACCCACTTAAGGCAAGAGGTAGTAGTGCTATCCCAATCTTACAGGTGGGAAAGATGAGGCTTAGAAAAAATCAGCCTGGTTTTCAAAAGCTTTGGCTAGCAAATGCACAGCTTCTTTGTGTGCACAATGAAGTATTTGGCATGCACAAGTCATGTGTGTGTCTATGTAAATAATCAGAGAGGTGCAAAGTTTGTCAAAGTTTGCATGTGCTTAAGCCTGAATTGCACGTGCAAATATAGGTGCACATTTTATCACAGAGGGAGAGTGAAGAGTGTTAAACTGAATGCAATGTTTTATAAAGGACTCCCTTCAATCAGGCTCTCTGTAATACATCTTCCCAGGGCTATGCAGCCAGACAGGACTCTCACAGAGATGGACTGAGCTGCAAAGTTTAGATCTGAACTTCCCCAAAGTTCAGGGAGAGCTGGATCTAGGGTTTTGGGTTAGCAAGTTTTTAAGTATGTGAGTCAGTTGAGACATTCATATCTGAGTCTGAAGATTATGGGCCTGTCTGGAATAGTGTTTGGTTTGGGAGCTAAGGGCCAACCACAAAATTCACATCAGGTGTGACGTTCCCTCATTGCTTAAGAGGCTCAGTACTGGAGTAACAGCTCTGCAAGTGTCTCTGTGGGGTCCATCAAGTTCACCCTGCCTGTCTTATTTATCCAAATGCAGAATAACAACACTGAGCTACCAGCCAGACAAGTTGTAAGGTGGAAATCATTAGTGGGTTAAATAAGCCCATTTTTTCAGGGAGTTAGGCAGTGCAGTAAAGGAACAGTGGATTCATAGTGAAGATATGGGACTGGGACTCTGGGTTCAGTTCTTGCCTCAGCCACAGACTAGATGCCAGGAAAATCCATTTGCAACACACAGCAAGTTTGATTGAGCCTACAAAAGAAACACAGGCACTGTGCTACATGTCCTCTAGTGCAGTGGCTTTCAACCTTTTCTCGTTTGCAGACCCCTTAACAATGTTCAGACCCCTTAGCTGAAATGCAGGTGCAGACCCCTTTTAGCTGAGGCTAGCTACTATGATGCAGATATCACTACTAGTAGTAGGGCAGAAGCCTGGGACTGGCCTTCTGTATGGAAGTGAATTTCACTTTAATTGCAATGTCTCTAAAAGGCTTGGGGGGAGGGAGGGCTTGAGTAGAGAGGCCTATATGTGATACATTGATTTACTGATAACCACCCTTCAGGGTATACTCCCCAGGGTAGTACAAGGATCCAGTGACTTCTGCTGTCATTTCAGTTGTGACTGCTGGAAAGAGCTGGGCTTGGAGTCACAAAACTCCTGTTTTTTTTTTTTTTTAAATAAATAAAAGAGCAATACATCTGGAGAGATGCCTGCAGTTCCTCCAGAGCCCTCTCTTTCGTAGAGCTGGATGGAAAAGGGTTACAAAGCACTGAGTTGCCCAAGATAGATGGGAGATGCAGGGTGAATCAATGCATTCCTTCAATACTGCAACAAACAGGACTAAAGGTTGAAAGAAGTGTATTGGGGGGAATCTTGGGTATGAGGGGGAGGGGAGGTCTATGTGTATTTTTCGTTACAGATGTGAGGCTAGATTTATAGAAGTGCCCAACTGTGGTGCTGCCAAGAGCGATAAAGCAGTGCTTTCTTCCTGGCTCACTGTCTTGGCAGGGATTGTGACCTGGGTTGCCAGAGGCTGTCAGGACAGCAAAGATTGTTGCTCTGGTATAACTCCATCCTAGCCATATGTGACAACTGTCAGGGAAAAGAGGGGTTCTCAATCTTCTCCCTTATAGGTATTTGCAAGGTGTTGTTTCCCTCTACCTCTCCCAGCAGAAGCTATTAGCTTATCTAATTCCAAATCTGTTAAAGGTAAAGTGCATCCACAGCTGGCTATGAGTCGAAGATGACTTGATTAATGAGCATTATGCTAATTTTGGCACGGGGGACACACTGCTTTTTAAGTAGAGAAACAAAAGACCAAGGCAAGACAGAACTGAATAACACTGCCCTCTCCGAATCTTCACCCTGCCCACCCTCATCCCTCATTAGCCCTTGATGTTTGGGGTTTTTTTTGCTTTTGTGAGTCTTTTTTTCATGTTTTTTCTAAACCTGAGTTTTTAGCGTAGACTCAGGACCTAGAGCTCCTATTGACTCCTCCTAGAACTGAGTGAGCTCAGCATATCTAGGACTCAAACCTTGTGTTTATACACATTAGAACCGACCGACATTTCCCCATCATTTTGTCAAACATTGATGTTTTGACCAAAATTATTATTTATCATTTGTATTTCAGTAGCACTTAAGAGCCTCTGTCGTGGGCCAGTACTGCATTGAGCTAGGACTCATGTAAATATAACAATCAGATGATTTCTCCTTTGACGCTCACAAGCTTGGAAATCTTCATTTTAGTTTCAATTTTTCATTTTTGAGGGAAATTTTCAAAATGTTTCGCTTGTTTTTATATATAAATATAAAAACATGCTTCCTCTCACTTCAACTCCTCCTCTTATTCCAGTGGATTAAAAAGTAAAAATATGAAAATATGGAGAATGGGGAAAAATTTTCCCTCGAGTTTTTACTTTTTATCTCACTAGAAAAAGCGTGGGGAATATTTTTATTTTAAGTGCACTACTTCCACCCTCTATTTTTAAGGGAATAAAAATTAATACAAGGTGACAGTGCTCTTCCCAGTGATTTGAAATAATGGCTTTTTTTAAAAACAAAGTAAACATTCTGTTTAGAAATTTTTGTCAAAATAAAAAAAAATGAAAAAATTGGAATAGGGAAAAATGTTCTTCCTTTCACATTTTTTGAAACACACTTGCCTAATTTTTGACCACATCTAATTAATATATTGATTATTTAAAAGTATACAGACCAGCTGTTGAAAACAGAATTTAAAATCCTAGAAGGACAACAGAGTAGCTCCTTTTTCTATGCTGTTTCAGCCATGCTTTAAGCTATGCGATGGTGTTTGAGAGGTCATAGCTTATGCAGTTTGGTGCTACGCCATTATTTAATTGTTAAATGCCAAGACGGCATTCGGCACCTTTCCCCCAAGGGACGTACGATTTCTGGTTATGTCAATGCTATACGCTAAGGGTCTGATTCCCTGCTTACGTACATGTACTACGCTAGTGCTCATCGAGGTAGCACCAGTATAAATAGCAGTGCAGCCGTAGCAGCAGTAAAGACAGGGCTGCGCTGTGCTCAATACACGTACTCGCCTCCCCGCCCCAATTTCAGGTGGGTTGGTGTTCCCATTCCTCCACTGCTGTTTCCTGTGCTGCTGGATGAGAGCGCACAAGTCTGTGTGCTTGAGTAGGAGAATCAGACCCCTCACTTGCAGTGAAGGCAGATTTGGAGTGAAATCAAATTTACAAGCTTGGTGAATAGGTATATGCACCACTGCCCTCTTCTTGTTGGATCAGAACGGATCCGTTGTGTCCCTGCACTGTGAGTACAGGAGGCAGATGCAACTTCGGCTCTGTTGGCCAGTCTTTTTGGAGAAGAATCTGCATTCAACTCCGTCCCCCAACCTCCCCCCCCACTATACCCACACTGCTGCACTGAAGTTGTTGGGCAGCGTGCTCACTGGGAAGTTGTCAGTGGCTGTGCTTTTGTGGTACTATTTTGCAGTCTCTCTTGCCTGCCCTCTCACACAAAAACCAGGCATTTGGATCGAGAGTAAATGGAAGGGACCCTTATCCTGTTACAGGGCTTCCCAACTAGTTAAGATTTTCATGAACTAGACTTTGTGCAAATCCTAGTGTCATCCTTTGAAAGTGCTCCTGGGCAAGAGGTAGCTTTGGGTTATGGTCGGGTGGTGCAGAAAGCAGTCCAACTGAAGTTATCGCTTTGCCGGGCTCTTGCAAGAGATAATGAGACTTTCTCACCTCAGCAATATTGCAGAACGGTGACACATGCAGGAGGGAGTCAAACTTCTACAACCCCTGTATGTGATGCTATAGGGATTCAGTCCTGCAGGGGTTCTGAGCTTTCTGGTCCTGATCCAGCAAAGTGTTAATTCACATGCCTAATTTGAAGCATGGACTTGAGTTGGACTCTTCATTGGCTTAAAGTTAAGCATGTGCCTTGTGCTTTGCTGGAATCAGGCCAGGGTTCTCAGCACTGCACCAGGTGAACCCATAGTACACTGTGTGCTGATGTGCAAGTATAGAGCCTGGTCCTGCCTGCACTAAGAGCAGTGGCAAGCAAGCCACTGATTTACTCCGGGAAGGGAGAGGCCCATAATGTTAATGTAAAGTTCAGAGATAAAAGCTCTGCACTCATTTCAACTGGTGCAGTTCTACTGAAGTGAATGAAGTCACTGAGAGGAAAATTCAGCTCTCTCTGTATTTTGTGTGAACCCCCTGTTCTGCATGGATCTCTTGTTTCTTTTCCCTTCTGCTGCCTCCTCCCCTTCCTGAAGGCTGTTTGCTTTACCTCTCTGGCATGAAGGATCTTTATTGGGCTGTCCACTGTTTGCAGGCGCACTGGCTGTTTTTATGACTAGTGTTATGCTTCTTGGTAATCATGGACTGTTAGGCTGAGTTCCCGCTGCAGGCTGCTAACACCAACATGCAAGGAGAGATAATGGTAAATAACCTGCAGCTATTGGTGAAGGTTGAGGGAAAATAAATGGATCCAATTTTCAGTCCCGTTTTTCCCCTTCCTCCATGTCTTCTTTCAAAGTGACAGAACAACAACTTGGAACATAAATTCTTGCAACATAAATTCTGACTGCACAATGTGGAGATCTTTGTAGCTCTCCAAAATCCGACAGGCTACATAACCCACCCAAGTTCCAACCACAGCACCTGTGTGAATGTGCAGGTAATCCACAGTTTTGTCAGGGATTGGAGTTTGGGCCTTTAGGTGCTCTGTAACTAGGTCTTGGGGAGATTTTTGATTCAGCTCATTCTTTCAACAGAAATTTTTGGATTTTCAGCAAAACAAAGAGTTGCAAAAAGTTCCAAGTTTCCTTAATGTTTTTAAATGTCTTAAACCTCTAAAAACCCACGTATCAACCAACACTCTTGCCTCCCCCCCCCAGTTTCTGTTTCAGAGGTCTTTTAACTTTATTATTTTTTTTTGCCTAAATGTTGAGATTTTGCACTGAAATAGCTTCTCTGTCAAAAGGGATGTCTTTGTGGGACGTGCCTGATCTCTGCTAATTTTGGAAAGTTTTCAACAAAGAACTGAAAACTTCAGATGCAACCAAAAGCTTTTGTTTCCATTAATTCTTTAATAGGAACAGAAAACATTTCCCAACCAGTTCTATCTGTAACCTTGAGCAATAGATGACCAAAGCTGCTGCCACAGTCTCTGAAAAAGTCAAAGGCTTGGTCTAACTTTTATTGGGTAGCTACATTGCTTATGTGTGGGGAAAGGATCCAGACCCTTGATCTACAAAGCTATGCTGCTGTAACTCCCAGTCTAGAAGAAGCTATGTCAAACGAAGAGTGTGCTTCCGTCAACATAGCTAACATCATTCAGAGATGATGTTCCTACACCCTTCTAGCAGTGTAAGCTGCATATATGCTAAAAACTATGCCAGCAGAGTATAGATATTGCATGTAGGGCTGAGTTGGAGGTGACATGTAAGACTGAGATTCCTATTAAATCAGCTAGGGTCTGACTGGAGTCAGTGGAGTCTCAGGTCAAAGCAAAACAGTTCCTGTATTCTCCAGGGCTTTATCCAGCTCATTTTGAATATCTCAAATATTTGTTCTCCTGTTTCTATGTTTTTACAGTCTAAGCCTTGGTCGGTGCTGAAAATTTAGGTCATGAGCTACATTGGTCAGATGACACAATTAAGTTGAGCTAAGATCAAGTGTAGACACTGCCAAGTTGACCACCTCACTGACACTTCTGGAAGGAAGGATTAAGTACAGCACCGGAAAACCCCCTTCTGCCATTTTAGTAAGTGTTTATGCTGTGGTGCTCCAGTCGCACTGCTGCGGCACCGTAGCTGTGCGACTGCATCATGTGTAGTGTAGACCTGGCTTAAGAGAGACCACAATTAAGAGGCTTTTCTGATGTTCACTTTCTATCTTCTTTCCTTCAACTTCCTCCCATTACTCCCAAGATGTCTTGAGTAGAAGAGGTTACAAAGGGGAGGAAGATCTGTGGAGGATTGGGTGGGAGAAGAGAACAAAGGGTGTGGGTAGGAGAAGAGAGCTGAATTCCAATTGTATTCCCTGTGTTGTAGCTAGAGAAAGGAGAAGGATGGGTATTTCTGAATAGAGCTGACTGCTGAATAACAATCCCCTTTCAAGGCAACTCTCAGTGAATTGAAATGCTGTTTTGTTCCACATGGTAATGGAACCAAGGTCTTTTAAATGCTTTTGTGAAAATATCATTGTGGCAAAATATCTGACACTGGTTTGAAACTTGCACTTTTTGATTTGTGTGTGTATTAGGGAAGTGGGAGATGCAAGTACAAATCCCTGTGCTACCTGATTACAGGGCAGAGCTTTTCATCCCAGATCACTTTGAATCAGGAGAAGCAGGGATTTAAACCTGTTTCCTCTATTTCATACTAATGTCTAACCACCGGGCACCCTCTCCTGCCCCCACCGAAAGCTTAGGCAGACCCAATACATCCCCCTGGAAAGCTTTCAGCTCTGCCGAAATTTCATTTACTTGACAATGTTCTGCCGAGCTCTGCTCTTGAATCCACGTGGTTCCCTTACAACTGCTGGCTGGTGTGGAAATAGGGCAGCTTGTCCCACAGATGAATAGTCAGCAGATGAGAGATGGTTACAGAGAGGGATTGACCGGCTCCATGGAGTGGCGGTGAACTTTTAAAATCAAATCCAGCCACTATAAGTTATTTTAAATTGTTACTCTCTGGTGATTGGTTAGTGGCCTGAAAAAATGTCGACCACAGTAACTGGCCGTTCTGGGTGACTCAGGAGAGGGTCTAAGGACTGAGTGAGCCATGGAGATTTCCGGGAGCTAGTCCTGCACGTGAGGCACATTTGTCAGTGAGCAGCACGTATGGGATGGTTATCTAGTGCCAGATCTGTCATTAGGATTTAAGCAGAGGACTCCAGTCTCCAGGGCTGTCAATCTGCCACCTTTCACTAGCACTAAATTTACTTTAAAAAAAAAAAAAAAAAAATTAAGAAGGATGAATATAAAAAGCATGGTTTAATTAAACCCATGATACCTTTGCTCATTAAAAGGCTGCTCAGAGTAAAGGGAAAACACTGCAGACAATCCCATCAGCCTCATCTCTGGCAGGAGAAGAGGCTGTTCAGATGATTCATATCACAGCACAGCAGGCTTCTCCTTTGTAATGACAACTTTGTTTTAGAAGTCACTTGGAAGCTCCTTTTCAGCTCGTGTCAACACACACAGAGGCGAGATGGAGCGAGACAGCCTTCATGGTGAGGTACAGTGAGTTTTCTGTTCCTCAACTGGTCCTGATCCTGCATCCCCTACCAACGATGCAGTGGCACAGTTACAATGTTACAGTGATGCAGCTAACTGTAGCACCAGAGCATAGACATTTGCTATAATGGCAGAAGGGGCTTTCCCATTGCTGTAAAACAAACAAACAAGGAGTCTGGTGGCACTTTTAAAAGCTAACAAATAGTTAGTTTGTTTTGCTGAACTAGACTAACACAGCTACCCCTCCGGAACTTTCCATTACTGTAATTAATGCAGGATTGGGACCAGTGGAGGATTATAGAATTCCCTGTGGATTAAGTTACCCCTTTGCACTCAACTATAAAAACTAGGTCTAGCTGAAAATTTTCCATTGCAAAGTTTTTTAGAAGTCTGCTTTTCCTCTTTTTTTGGGGGGGGGGGGAGATTTCAGGAACCCCCACTTTTTTCTGATTTGGCTGCTTTCAGCCAACTTTTTTTTCTTCAGCTTTTCATTCCTTCATTGAAAAGTCATCATTTTGTGGTATTGACATCTCCCACGAGGAGTGCGGAAAGAAGCTTTTCCACTGGGAACGTTGCTGATTCTCCTGTGAGCGTTGTGAGGGTGATATGTAAATATAGAGGAAGTACACGGAGATCCTATGTGCAGAGCTATGGAAATGCTACATATTGTTATAAAAGGCAGCTCGGGTTTCATTTAAACAATGCAGTGTGCCCCTCTATTCCTCCTACCCCACCCATCTCCTCCTCACACTCAAGGCAAGTGTGAGTTCCCACTTGAGAGAAATAGCTGCATGCCTGCATCTCTCCATCACAAAAAGCCCGCTTACTAAAGTATGAGCTCTTGTGAGGAACTCTGTTAAGATTACTTTAAAAGTACTGCTTTCAAGTAGGTTCAGAGGACTGGAGAGGAGTTAGCAAATCATCAGCTGGGGGTGCATCTTTTCGGAGAGGGAGGTCACCTCCTGAGAGAAGTCAGATCAAGAGGCTGCTGGGCATCTGTGCAATTCAAGACACTTATCACAGAAAATTTACCCTCCTGCCTCAAAAAAAAAAAAAAAAAAAAAAAAATGCAGTTCATGCTGTTTAATTCTCTCTCTCTCTCTCTCAATTTTACATAGCATTTGTCCAATAAACGAAGTAGGAAAAAGGGATAGTGTACTCAATACTCTTCAACAGAGGAGAAGAATATGATCTTCTGCTTAGTCTAAAGGCCTCTCTCTTTACTTTTTCTTTGCACCTTTGAGTGAACTTTCCTCAGGGATTTATGAAAGAGAAATTGCATAAGTCCCTAATTTCACACTAGCCAGGATGGTTCGGATCCAGGTGTCTTTAATAATTACTTATTAAGGTGGGTTGGAAATTTTCTATGGAAAGTAGTTTTTAGATGGAAAATTAGATTTTTTGACCAAAGTAAAATTTTCATGGCAAGTGTCTGATTTTGACAGGAGACTCTAATTTCCCACCAAGAAGAGGAAAAGTCTTCCACTGAAAACTGGTTTTCAGTGTTTCCATTAGAACATATGCTAGACACTGTGCAAAACACAGACCCAAAAGACCATCCCTCCCATCCAAAGAACTTAGAACCTACATAAACCCCCTCCAGCTCACATAAATCATCTCAGAGAATGCAGATAAATGATTTCAGTTGTGGCCCAGCCCTAGAAATAAGATAATGATACAAAGTACATTACAGCTCCACCCTTGTCCAGTTAGACAAAGCTCATATTCTCATCTCTCTCACGCCCCACAAACAGAAGATGTTATCCCAGATTGCTCCTTTAGGACTTGATCCAAAGGCAGTCAGCTTTCTTGTTGCCTCCAAGGGCTTTGAGTCAGACACTTCCAGAATTCTAGTGTCTCTCAGTTGTCCGTTTAGTTGAGGACTACGTTACCCTGAATGGCTGAGCCACCCCTAATCAGACACCAGTTGGCTCTTCAAATGTTAACAGAAAAATGGGCTTTGTTTCCAGTCTTCCCATAGCAAGTCCCTAGGTTTCTTCTCTCACTCATGTCACAAGAGATATGTTCTCAGCTCTTTTGGACTCTATCTCCTCTCTCCCTAATCCCTCAATGTGGTGTGGTGTTAGTCAGGGTCTTGGTTTCTCAATGTGTCAGACAGATGATTTGGGGTGTGCCTCAGACGATTGTTGAGAGACTAGAGAGACTGAACCCAGATTTCCTGGTAATGCATCTGATTTTATAATGCTGTGCAAACACTTCCTCCTGTTACCGGATGTCAAGATAGCTTCCTCTTAAAGGGGCCTATGAACCAAATCATGCTTCTATACACTCTTCGCCTTTGGGGGAATTTGGCCTCAAATCCAAATCCAGTTTGTCTGAGCCTAAACCCTAACAGTTCTCTTCCATCTCCATGCACTTTACAAAGATGGAGTAGAACAGACGGGGGAGCTGTTCCCTAACCTCTGTAGGTAGGAAAACTGAAGTATGGAGAAGTGAAATGATTTGTCTAAGATTACATAGCAGGTTAGTGTCAGAGCTTGGAATAGAACCTGGCTATCCTGACTCCTAATCTAGTGTCTTATCCTCATTACTAGGCGGTGTTGTTTAAAGGTTGGATACAGTACTGGGCAGTAGAAGACTTGGCTTTTGTTCTTGATTCTGCCTCTGACTTTCTGGGTGACTTTGGAAAATCACTCCACTTCTCTGTGCCTCAGTTTCCCCATCAGTAAAGGGGAATAATGACACTAACTTCCTGTGTAAAGTGTTTTGAGTTCTATACATGAAAAGTGCTATATAAGAGAGAGGTGGCATTATTCATAGTAATAAGAAATAGACACTATCCACTGGGACCATAGACTGTCTAGTCCACTCCAGTGCCCTGTCTGCTGACTTGAACACCCCCAAGATGTTGAGGGAAGTTCAGATCAGGAAAAGACCCATCTCTTGCATTCATCTTTGTGCTTTGAATTCAAAGCACGGGGCAGCATTGCAACTTATACTCAACACTTTCTGCTTCCAAATGATATTTTGTGTGATTACGCTGATCTTGCCTGCTTGGGGGAAGTCTGTCTTTGTGGCATGTGTCAGCTGGATGAGGCTCTGTTTTTCCAAATGGATAATTCTGTTCTTGTGTCATCGAGGAAACGGTTCCCTTCCTGGAAAGGCTGCAAAGCCTTCTAAATGAGGCTGTGGCTGCCAGCAAGATAACCCAGGAAAGTAGGTCAGATAACAGTGGGCAGCCTTGAGAAGGGGATGGGGTCCTCTGTATTTCCTTCTTTGGTCTTCTCTGGTGTATTAATATTAATGGGGAGACCTTCAGGGCATAGAGAGATGAAAACTAACCTCCCCACTCCCTTTCACTCATATTAGCTGCAGCCTTAGTGCATGATCCCTTCCCCTACCACTCTGCATTGGTTGGCAGGGCTGAGAATGGGCGGTAACAGAGTGAGTGTTTCACTTACCTAGGGCAAGGTCCTCAGCTCATGTAAGCCTGCGTCACTCAAATGATTTTGCTGGATTCCTTTGACACAGTCTGAAAATCCAGTCCCCTCTTCCTGAAACCAAAACTGAAGGTCCCTCTGTAAGAGGGACAGAAGAGATCTCAATGAAATGGCTTTGGAAATATTTGGCTCATCCAGTGACTGCACAACCTCCAGCTTGGTCCTGTATATGAGATAAATACAAGCCCACCATCTTCTTTTGATCCCATGGCAAACGGCATTTCCAAAACTGCAAAGCATGTCTGTGTCCAGAAAGTCATCTGGGCGATTGTGTTTAGCGATCTGAGTTCTTTGGAATAAGTTATATCCCATTGCCACTTTGAAACCTTTTATAATTGCGCAGATTCACCCCAAGACTGCTAAGGACTGGTGGGTTCTGAATATTTGAGCTATGTGGACTTGTATATGATCCTTATTGTGTTTAGACTAGTTGGATAGTTGATCATGAAGTTGTGAAGGGGGAGCAGGAGAAGGTGTGGCGGAGTGAGGTACAGAATGGGAGAAACAAATGGGGTGAGAAACAAGAGTATAGAAGTATGGAACTAACCAAGTCAAGAGGAGAAACTGTTGGCTTGTAAATCTTGTGTCCTATCTGATATCTAGTCTGATTAACTGCATTCTGCCCCCCTTGGATTCTGCCTGCTGTTTCAACTGGGCAAAATAGCCCTAACTCAACACTTATTTACACCACTCTCCTGACTGCGTTGACAGTTGACTTCAGTGAAGCTATTCCCATTTTATACACTTATAACTCACCATACAGCTCACACAGACATAGCCAATGTACTGGTGCTTGAGCTAGTGCCTAAAACTAGCACTGTGTCCCAGGTGGCACATTGGACAAGGCTGCAAGAGTTCACACCCAAGGGGCTGGGTGGGATTGTGCTTGGGGCAGCTATCCTGAGCGGCTGCCCAGGCCACTGCAGACACACATCTATTTTTAGGTGCTAGGTCAAGCGGCGTTAGTGCCGGTATGTCTGTATGAGTTGTGATCATACTTTAAAAGCAAAAATAGGCCTAACATTCTTTGCTGCCTCTCTTTCAATCATTGTGTGTTGCACTCCAGAAGTAGTTACATTTTACTGGTGGTACACTGTGTTTTCCTGTAAAATCTGTGAAGAATTTTTGGAGCTTCTGGGATGATAGGTGCCATAGACAGCTGAGTATTATTAATACCATGGAAGTGTGCTAGTCATAATTAAAGCTGTGAGAACTTTTGCGGTTTCAGTTCATGGAGATTTGTGCAAATATTTTCACTGGTTTTGATCCATGCTACTTTGCAGGCTCTGAGTTTGGCTTTAAATTTCCAACATATGCAAAATCTTCAAGCAGAACTCTTTCTCAGTGGGAACCCATGAGATTCCCATGGTTTTATTTTGCATCTGTGCACATGCATTTATTGTTACTTCCCATCACACGGGGTCCCAGAGCCTCGGCTGCTGCTGGCCCTGGAATGTCAATACCACAAGTAAACAACCTATTAGCCTAAGCCCCACAAGCCCACACCAACAGGCTAGCATCATCCAGGTTTCTTTTTTTGGAGGCATCATGGCAAAAGAAAATTTGAAGGTGGAGGATGAGGAGCAGCATGGGAGAGAGCTCAAAATTTCATGTTTGAAACTCTAACAATAGAGCGCTGGAAGCTGACATTATTGGCTGAACAGAGGCGGGAGCTGACCTTTCGATACTGAATGAGATAAGTAGCGGTCGGGATAGGTCATGAAAGCCTTTGAAAGTGAAGATGGGTAGTTAATCTTTGATTCGATAAAAAGGGGGAGTCCGGGAAGTGATGCAAGGAGCCGAGTGGCATGGTCAAAGTGAGAGGCTAGGAAAATGATCTTGGCAGAACATTCTGAATGGCAGAATTACAGTTGGCAGGTCTGTAAAAGTGTGTGGATGGGGCGGAGAGGTTCAGTTGGTTTAATTTGCTGTAGGAGGTGCTAGAAAATGTAATAGACTCAACTAAGTAGCTCAGTGCAGCAGATGGCTCCTTCAGGGGTGAGTAGGGAGGAGACTTGGAACTCTACACAGTTATGAAAAGTTATCGCCGCCTCCTTGTCAGTTCCAACCTTTTCCTGTTGTCTCACTTATTCATCTAGAGCTCTGGGCAACATGCCCGATGAAATCTGAAGCCACATGCAACTTGCCTGGGTTTTGTTGAATACTTGAAACTCCATGCCAGTTTTGTCCAAACTTTTCAGGCAATGCCTGGGCCCATTTAGAACAAACCTGAGTGACTCTATGGGTCTGCACTAAAATGTCAAGAAAATCCTCCTTTCAGTGATGCCTTAAAAAAAAACCCCAAAAAACTTGACAACAGGTATGCTCCTGGTGTGCAGAGACCACTGCCAGTCATGCTGACTAATATTCTCTCTCAGTGCTCCCCCATTGATGTGCCTGTATCTATCTGCTGCCTCTTGTCTTATACTTAGAGTGCAAGCTCTCGTTGGGGGAGGGATCATTTGTTTCAGTCTGGTTTTTTTCCCCCACAATGCCTAGCACAATGGGGCCTTGGTTCATGACTGGGTCTTCTAGACATTGTGATAATACAAATAACAACACTAATAATCATCATAACACAAACGTTTCCACTTTCCCCTTGGGCTTATCTCCTTCGCCCCACTTAGCACCCCACATTTACTATTCCCCACTTCTAATGGACTCCCTTGAACCTTTCAATACTGTGAGCTGAAGATCATTTTGCTCTTGGCAACTAAGCTCTGCGCACAATTCTGAATCTTTAACAGTCCCTGTCTGTATGGGGGGGATGTTACAGGATATGAAATGCTGAAGGTTTGCATTGCTTTCGTTGTGGAGTTTCCATTTGTGACAGGGGATGAAGCTTTCACTTGTAACAGAGGAAGGGGGTGAAATCAAGATCTGAAGGAAATTCCTCAGGTGCTAGCATGATTGATTATTATTGCACATGTAGCTAGTCCTTATATTAATTCCACAGCCTAGAGGCATACTACACTGCCTAGGCTCTGGATATGTTGCTGAGATTCCATTGAAAAGCAGCAGAAGGGTACTGGCTTTATGCAAAGAAATTCAGTTTTTGAAGGTGTTTCCCAAGACACCAGGAAAAAAAGGCTCTTGGAGAGGAGAGTGAAGAGATTACCTAATGGCATTGTCCCTTTAGAGATGGCTGGGAAAGCCAAGCTTCATTTCCACCCTAAAAAGCTTCATGCAAGGTCATGGAACATTCTGCCTCTTCAATAACAGTTAATTTTGGAGAGCTGTTATCTTTCTTCTTCTGTATGAACAGAATGCCTTTAGGTTGGTAAAGTGTTTGTATACTGTCACTCTTATTGTAAGCATTTTCCTTTCTGCAAGCATGTGCATGGCATTTGCAGCCCTCAGTGATTTTGGAGGATGCTTATGTTTCAGGAGCATAGGCAGATGGTTGGACATAACACCTTGGACTCTGATCTTCCCAGTGCTCATGTGCCTGTTCGTAATTGGGCTGGGTGAGTGCTTGAATGGGGCATTGCCAATGGTACTGATGTTTAAGTAAATGTCATTCTTCTTTCTCAAATAGTTCTGAAGCAGGACCCTGGCGTGGAGTTAGGATGAACTTTTGGTCACAGTTAGAGCTAGTTGGCAATTATTTGATTGTGAGTTTTCTGAAAATGCCAGTTCATCTAAACAGCGATTTTTTTTTTTGTGTAAGTGAATACATATCACTTTTGGAGGTTCAGGATGGATATTCTGGTAAAAATAAGAGAAAACAAAAGTAGACTAGCCAGTGGTGGGTAGGGACCTCACTTGGGAGGTGGGAGATCCAGATTTAGAGGCCCGATCTCAATCAGATAGAGAGCCAGAGAGAGAATCAGGCAAAACAGGGACTTGAACTTGGGTTTCTGACATCGCAGATGTGGGCCCTAACCCCTGGGCTCTTCTGGGTTCTGTCTTTCTGTTTGTGTTTGTTTTTTTAAAAATGAGAAATGTCTAAAGGTCTTTGTGTCATTCCAGTGCAGAATGAGAACAAATTCCAATAGCTCAACATTTTTCATGGACCAGAATTCTTGTTTTCTAGTCAGTCTTAGTCACAGCTTCCTTTAGGTGAGGCCTAAAATTGAGGCAATGGAGACTGTGTTAACACCTATGTCCTGGCCAAACTCCAGTGTGGATTGCTAGATTCTGCTTCCCTATGGTTTTTAGTTAGAAAAGATATTCTTCATTCAGTGCCTCAGAATTTTCTGTTTTGTTGTTAAATAGCTGTCTTTTCTCACACTAGAGGTGTCAGGATTTCTCTAGCACAGTGGTTCTCAACCACTGTGTCGAGACATATTACTGTCGCCACACAGCCGTAAATGTGTCATGGAGAGCTGGGAAGATGGCTGGATTTGGCCTGGGGGGGTGGGCTAGTGTGTCCCGTAGAGTCACAATATGCTGCCAAGTGTGTCATGACCCACAAAAGGTTGAGGACCACTGCTGTCTAGTGGGTGAAGAAATTTCTGGCTGTATGTTAAACTTCTGATCCTTCTGCATGGAAGGCCTGGTATGTACATTAATGGAGGCAACAGTAATGTGTTGATAGGGTGAGCCATAGGTTGGCCATGATTGATTCTCTCCATCTTGGACATTACTTTTGATATGATAGCTCTGAGGGGAGGATATGTGTTAGAGTTCCAGCACATACTGATTTCCTTTGCCAGTTAAGTGACATGGGAGAAAGGTCATGATTAAGTTTATATGTGTTCAAATGTAATCACTCTCTCTTCTTTCCATGTGGTCCTAATTCTACAATCTTGGTACAACCATCACTGAGGTTTGAGTCCTTCAGCACCGAAGCACAGACCTCCACTGGGGGAGGGGGCAACTCCCTTAGCTGTCAGAAGTAATAAACTCTATACTCGATATACGATCAGCTGCAAGAGGTGGGGATGCTTCATGCATTGTATAAGAAAGATAATTAAGCTCTTGCTTATACTGATGTAAATTAGGACTAAATCTATTGAAAGGAGTGGAATAACATGTATATAACAGGTGTGAGACCAAAAATAAACTCATGGGCCAAGATTTTCAAAGGGAGCTAGTGATTGCATGTGCCTGATTTTTCAGAGGCCAGGTGCTCAACATTTTTCTAAAAATTAGGCCCTTTTGGTATGTCTCTTAAGTTGGGCATCCAGAATCACCAGTCACATCTGGAAACCTTTATCACTGGCTTTCAGTCTCCTCCAAGCTTTGCCTGTGAGGCTCTCTGGTTGGGAAACACAGTATACTATTGAGATTTCTCACCCATCTCAACTCAACAGTCTGCCTGTCTTCTACCTCACTCATTTACTCTCCTTTCCTCCCTGCCCCTGTCATCTTCTGAATCCACCACTTGAATGCCACCTGCAAGTAAGATCTTGGCTGCTGTGTGGAACTTTTGCTTTGGCATCTATCCATGTGTGCTAGAACTCAATAGCTCCATGGGAAGCCATTCAGCCTCCTGAGTCTCATCTGGTTTGTTCTGAAACCTGTGCAGTATTCTGACACTTAGTTTGTAAGCTGGGCTCAGGTTTGATCAGATTGTTCTTTCGAAAACTCTGTACTGAGTTTGGAGTTTGTACAGCAATCTGAAACCACATGAGTTATATGTGCTTTCTGGTTCCATTTTGGAAAAAAAATCAGTTTCTACCACCCCCTCTCTGTTTCTCTCTCTCAAACACTTACTATCATTATCAACCAACCTTTCATGTCCTGGCTGCATTGGCTTGTCTAGCTGTACCCTCCTCCTGTATTCTTGTTATAGCATTCCATTATTTTAAGCTGTAACCGCTGTGCATTGTGAGTTGCATAAAGGAAGCATTACAAAATGCAATTGTATTGTATGCAGTGACTGTGTGCTTCCTTTTAAACTATAGGCCTGTCACCAGGCAGCTTTCTGCAGAGTGGTTACTGAGCGAACAGCTGAGAACCTGTGGGAAGACCCAAATGGCACTTAAATTATATTTGCTCTTTGATTTTGAAGACATTTAGTCCCATTTAATGGAATTGGAATGCAATTTAACTCAGCAAAGAAGGGGAGGCTGCCTCTGGAGAAGTGACACTGCTATGGCTGGGGAAATGAAAAAAGGAAAGTGAACAAAACAGCAGGGTCAGGTTCACTGTCCAAATAATAATTATTAAATAAATAAATAAGATAGTGGGACTGTATCTGTCAGCTTCTCTGTGCCCTTGAAATGGTATTAACCATGTCAGTGCTGCCAAATGTACTAGGTTAGCTGCACTTTGCAGTGAAACCCATTCCCCAGTTGTCTTGGTCGATTCTCCAATGAAATGTTGATAATGAGTTAGGTCAGGTCTACGCTACAGAGGTTTGTTGGCGTAATGGTAGAGGTGAGGGGGAGGGAACACACCAAGTAACTAAAAGGTGAGACTGAGGAAACTTGAAATGCTTTGCTAGTTTAGTTGTACCAGCAAACCCTCCTCCATAACAACCCCAAAATCCTCTACTTACACCCTAAATCCGTCTCTGCCCCAGTGCTCCATCTTTGAGAAGAGA
The DNA here is from genome assembly GCA_007922175.1 of Pelusios castaneus. NCBI lineage: Eukaryota > Metazoa > Chordata > Testudines > Pelomedusidae > Pelusios > Pelusios castaneus. The sequence goes on along the minus strand of ML685842.1, from coordinate 2,760,364 downwards.
TAGGTTTTGAAATGTCCCAAGAAGGCCAGCAAATCCAGGTTACATGGAACTCAGGATGGGAGCAAGGGATTCCTGATGGAAAACCTGTTGCCACCAGCTCTTTTACATTGAGACCAGGGGGACGCCAGTTTAAGCACCTGATCGTAAAAACGGTAGTTCACATGGCACCATGATACATCCTCACAGACTGTGCCTACAATCCTGAGCTCTTTAATTCCAGCTCAATAGGATATTTTTCTACCCTGCTTGGCGAATTCCCGGCGGCAGGAGCTGGGGCCGCATCGCTATAAAGAAAGGTGCCGGTACTCAGTACCCTTTAGTACCATCACAAAAAAAGCTCTGTCAACAACCAAAATGAATGTTTTTACAGAACAGGAAAGATTTGAAGTCTCCAATTGTCTACTTGATTGTCTAACAACAGGTGTGAGTATATGTCTGTATCTTTGAAATCCCTTCACGTGTCCTATATTCTTTTTTTAAAAAGCCAGGGACTAAATTATGACTAAAAGACAATACTTCATTTCCTTTAAGTGCCTTAATCCCGTGAGTAAATATTACAGCTTTCTGTTATAATCCCTCAGCTGGTATATCTCTACCCTTCCTGGTTACCTTTGTGTTGATTTACATTTAATACGTTGCTATTAAGATGCTTTGTGTGTGTGGCTTATTATAAGTACAGTATTTATTCTGTTGGGTGTTTTTTTAGTCACAGTTGTATTGTACTCTAGTGCACTCACAGAAGAGAATGTTGTGCACATTCCTAAGAAATTTGCATCTCTTCTTCCCTAATTCTTTCTGTGCTGCTGAAAATACGCATTATTTTGGGCCTGCATCTGATGCTGTCTATCTCATACTGATGAGTTCTCCACAGTAAGTCCTTCTTCCAGCTTTAGCCAATTCGAGGTGGTTTTGGTTACTGACTTTTGCTTTCTGACTGGATGGACTCATTCCCCTCTCTGCCTTTCCTCCATCTATAGCTTCAGAAGTATTCTCTGGGCACACATCCTCCAGCCTGAATGTCACAAATCTCAGAGAGCACATCAAACATGTGGACTGAAGCTGAGGCTGATAATGATCGCCTCCAAGATCCAGGTCTAAGTAGCCACTACCAAGTCTAGCTTTTTGAAAGAGCTCAGTGCTAGGGATGGTGAGAGCATTTGTGGTGAGAAAGAAATGTTGAAGCCAAATCCCTGCTCTGGTTAATTGAGGGACTTTTTTTTTCTTTTTTGTCTTCCCTCATATCAGATCACTGTGAATAAGGCAGACCATAAACAAACGGAGCCCAGTGGTGCTCCCGACCCACCATTCAGAAGAATGGGAGCTGTTGGCTGCTCAGCTCTGTGGGAAAATTGGCCCCCAATTAGAGGTGCTAAGAACTTTAAAAAAGTTATCTCTCTGCAACTATTAATGTCTCATGGCTTTGGGTTTTATTTAGTACATATGGTGCAGTTTTATGCTGGGAATACATTATTGTGTATTGTGGTTGTGCTGAAGAGAACTGGTTATGGACAATGACCCCAGGCTACAGAGACCACTTCCTATCATACTTACTGGTATTGTTTCATGCTCTCCTTGTATTTCTCTGTCTGTCTGGCTAGCCCTCTGTTGTCTTACATTTTGACTGTAAGCTTTCTGTGGCAGAGACTGGTTTCATTCTATTTGTACTGCTTCTAGCACCATGACATCCTGGTTCATGATGTGAGCTCCTAATTCCCATGGCAATGTAAATAACTTTGGTAGATGCTGGAGGAACACACAAAAAAGACTGTCTCTCCCCCAAAAGATAATTGATGTATGGCACCAGAAACGACAGGCAAAATAGTAACCCTCATTTTATTCTAAGCCGTCCTTTGGTTAATCTTTTGCCCACGTTCATTTTTAGACCCAAATCTAGTTGTCTTCTTTGAGATCCTGAAATGTTCTGACCAGTGTTTCTTCACTTCCACCGTGGAATTGGGATCGCAGGTGCCTAAAACACCACAGCAGGGACAGGATGAGAACTGGTTGAGCAATGGATTAGGAGAAGGGTGTGGGGGACATGAGTTTTTTGTCAGGTGATTGACAATGATCATGAATACTTTATTTGACTGGTATTACTCAATCTGCTGCAGAGGTGGGAAATAAAGAAAAAAGGTGTTTGTGGGCCAGAACTTCAGCTCATAAATCCATGTTGTTCTATGGCTTTCAGTAAAGCTGTGTTGATTGATACCAGCTAAGGCGCTGACCCCATACCTTTATCAGTTGATTGAGGAGTGGGTGAGGAAATTGCTGAAGAAATTATTCATGATTATTATTTGAGTGTCTCTAGTCAGGAGAGGACACGCTGGACAGAGTTCTTGTGAGTTAAATCCAGTTCTGCTAACTGAGAGGATTCAGAGAAGTATCAAATATTCTAAGTGATTCTCTGAACCATGTGTGAGGAAGCAGGGTCAGGAGCGAAACTTCTCCCACCATTTGGAGGGTATCTAGCTCCTGGTTTGTGGTTGGAGGTCAGTCTCTAATTTGATCCCCCAATCTTTCATAGTTTTCCCATCCTGACTCCCAGCTGGGCAGTTGCCTCACCATGATGTGGTGGAAAAGCCTTGAGTGATGGATTTCTTACATTTAGAGCACCCGACTCCAAGTCAAGTGGTTGCTCTGCTGCAGGGAGCTGAGCGACAGAAGGGCCCTGTGAATTATAAATATTTGAGAGGTTTCAGCTACCACCTCTGAGCTAGGTGCCCTCTGCAGACCTCCCCTCGCCTGCTACTGGTGCCTCTCTGCAAAGCTGAAGCAGCCGCTTGATGCTTGCACTGAGATTGTGCAAGTGGGAGGAGGGCCCCTGAGAGGTGGCAGAGAGGGCCATGCTGTGCTCCCCTCTGGGCTCTGAAATGAGTGTTTGATGTCAGTTTTGTGTTTTCTCCCGACACAGTGGAGCTTCTTTCTTAAAGGCAGACTGTGACCAACACCCTGACAGTGCTGCGAGCCCAGGTGAAGGGAAGGATTTAATGTAGTTAATTCCCCCCTTTCACTTCCCTCAGCCTCTGGCTTCACCCAAACTGCAGGCATTTGCCTTGAACCCCCAGCATGTCCCAGCCAGGCCATGTGATGGTGACTGTGACTGCGCTTTTACCATGGCAACAGTGTGGGCCAGAGGGTAGAGCACTGCACTGGGGCTGACATGTGGGGTCTGTGATGCTAGGGGACCTTAGAGGCATCACGTCACTTTCTTGTGCCTTGCTTCCGGAAGGGTAATGATGCCCCTGCATTAGTTTTTGCAGGTATTTTGTTTTAAAAGACACTGAGTGGATTTTGAAAAGTACAGAGCTATTTATAAAAGCAGATGAGTCCCCAAGCTGTTCTGATGAGGCATACGAGAAGGGGGGATGAGGGGAGCAGAAGCCACATGGTAACTATTTAAAACAACCCTGTTTAATTTGATTTTTAAATCTTCCCCTTTTCGTTTTGCTAGAGACATTCTAGCTGAATGCCTGGTGCTAAACTACTCGGGGAAGGAGGGCAGCTGTGGGGAAACTTGTTGAATCCTTACATTTCCGTGATGGTTACTGTGGAGCGTGTCAATTTGAGGGTAAATCTTAGCGGAGTTAATTGCTTTGAATTCTCTCTTGTCACACCCAGCCCACCACCAAACACACTCCCACCCCAGCAAATTATTTGCTGTCCACTGTGCAGCCCAGAATATTGACCTTGCATGCCACTTGATCGTTGAGGGAGGGGTCCTTGTGCCAGGTTCTGTTTCAGATGGGTCCTGTGTGCTGATAAGGTTAATTGATTTCCGTTGTTTTAATTAATGAAATTCAATTTCCACCTAATGGGAGAGATTTCAGTATGACATGTGTAAATGGCAAAATGAAGAGCGCCATCTGCGATGAACGGAAAGGGAGGCGACAACTAGTGACATGCAGAGAGCAAACGAGAGAGCACGGAAAGGGGAGTGGGAGGAAGACGGCCCCACTGACTCCTCAGGTTATGAACACACAGGGAATGAAGTGACTGTGTAGTCAGGGGCCTCTCTGCTCCCCTCCATCACCCTGTGGTTTTTAGCCCATGGTCACAGTTCTAATGTGGAACAGATTGGAACCATGTCAGAATCCATGTTCTGGATGTGCTTTGAATCTCAGCATAACTCTGCAATGCTGAGCTATCTACACTTATCTTTCATCTCTTTCAAGGCAGCCCCAGATCAGAGTTCGCCTTAGCATACTGATACACAGTGCTTGTCTACACACCGAGGTAACACACTTCAGCTCTGCTGGTAGAACGAGGCCAGGTCTACACTTCAGACCTATACTGGTATAATTTCTTCACTTAGGGGTATAAAAATCAACTGTAATTATACCAACCTACACTCCCTGTCTCCATGTAAACAGCACTATGTCAATGGGAGAGCCGCTTCGCCAACACAGCTATCCCCTCTCAGGGAGGTGGATTAACTATGCTGATGAGAGAAGCCCTCTCATTGGCACAGTAGCACCTTCTCAAAAGCACTACAGCAGCTTTATATCGATACAGCTATTCTGTATGGGAAGGAGAATAAGCTATATCAGAATAAGGCATCTGTATCCCAAAGGTGCATCTTCAGCATACCAATGTAACTGCACCCTCACGGGGAGATGTAGCGATACAGCTATTTTGGTAAAGAATCATACCCCGCCTGACATTTATACTGGTACAAAAATGGTGCATTGACCTCATCCAGTCGCCATCATGTCATGGAAGCATCTACAGCTGGTCCCTAAGTTCTGGACTGAGCACTCTGCTGCTTCCAAGTGCCATGCAGACACTGCAGGCTGCTCCTGACACATCTGTAACATGGCTGCAAACAGGGAAACTGAAGGATGCCGTTCAGGTAACTTGCCTAAAGCCCCAGAGTGGGAGCTGGAATTAGAATCTGGGAATTGCTGGCTTCTAGTCTTGTGCCCCAAGCACAATGCTACCTGTGTCCGTGATGGCCCATCTTCTAACAGAGTCTCAGACAGCCGTAATACCAGTATGCTGCCAATCACTGGTCAGACCAATGTAGAAGCAATCCATCATCTTCCTTTGGCAAGCAGGTAAATCCTAGCTCACTGCCCTGACATTGCATGGCTCAGGGTCCCCACCACTAAGGAGGTGTTAGTCGCTTTCCAAAGTCAGGAAGTGCTGAGCTAGCAACAGGTGAGGTTCACGCCCCACTCCTGGGCTGCCTTGTTTGCATGGTGCCTGAAATGAACAGAAGGCTGGGGGAGAGAGTGAGAGTCACTTCTCATCAAGTAGATCAATCTTGCTGTGGTTGAAGCCTCTCAGTGCGCTGAACGTGATTGTCTCTGCTGCATGCACGAGGCAGAAGTCGATCACTTTCAATTTTCAGAATGCAGAGCAGGCTCTTTATCAGGCTGTTGTGTTGCATAACCACGACTGCTACCCTGCATGCACGGAGTGATGGCACCATGGAGGGAGGGTTATTCGCGATACTTTTTAACATCAGCCAGTGGATGGTTAGCCTCTGGCTGCTCATCCTCTGGGACTGCAGTGCTGTTTGAGACCTGGAAGGGGCAGGCTGTTTGAAGGAGAGCGTTAACTTCCTTAAACACAAGGTATACTTGTCCTCAGATAATTGCGCAGAGGATTCGAAGAAAAATATTGTGGCTAACTGGGGTGTGTGTACACTGCTGCCCTCTACTGGATGGAATCAGAAGTGCTTAACTAAGACAGGTCATATACAGCAGAGTCCTGTGGCACTTTTAAAGACTAACGGATTTATTTTGTTAGTCTTTAAAAGTGCCACAGGACTCTGTTGTTTTTCTACAATAGACTAACATGGCTACCCCTTTGAAAAGGTCCTGTATTATACAGTTAGTTGACAGAGGTGCTTGTCCTTTTGCTTAAGTGGAAGGCACTGACTGATCTGTGATTTGAGATCCACTCTCACCTTTGTCACAGCCTGGGGACATCACATACTCTTTCTGTTGCTCAGTTTCCCCAAGCCTCCTCCATAGCATCCACTGCCAGTGTACCCCACCCCTTACTCGGCAGAGGAGCATTGCATTAGTAGTGAGAGGGTCATTCAGTCTTACTGGTCCATTCCTTCTGTAGCCTTCACTGAGCCTATCAGCAAATGGACATGCTGCTGTCTTTGTGTGCACAAAGAAAAAGATACCTGTGATTGGGAACTGGGCTGAGGCTACCAAATTCATGACATGTAAAATACAGAAAAGAGGCATTGGTGACGCTTCTCGGTAGATTTCTGTTCAGGAAACAACAAAGCCCTGAGAAGAGAAGCATTAACCAGCTCAGCAAAACGGAGGAGCCTCTTGGCATGCCAATAAATCCCCATCTTCCTAGGACGTGCCCAAAGAGAAAAATGCAATGTGTGCATGTGTGGCTATCAGGACAACATGTGTCAGAGCTATTGTCTCTGGCCCATCAGAGTTCAGCACGGTACTGAGGAGCCCAGAGTTTGCTGCATATCGGCCAGAGGCTGCAGATAAGAGAAAGCGATTTCTGATTTTAATTAACTGAGCTTTCATTTAAGGATAAACAAAGGCCATGTTTGTGTGCTGACAGCCGGCTGTCCTTCTGGGTCAGATAAGAAAGCAAGTTATTGCCTACAAGCTGCAAAAGGGCCCAGGAGAGAATCCAGGAACGGGAATGTGAACAAATGCTGAGTGAATGCGTAGATGCTGACCAGTAGAGGAGCCAGGTTTTGAGTAGTGGTAGAGTTAGAGGGTGATGGGTCACTGGTGGTGCCACCTCAGTTATACCTCTTGGCTTAAAATGATTCCACACGTACACCTACAGGCTTCTGGGGGAGAGGGCAGCCCCTCCCACCCCTGCCTGTTACGCAAAGTGTCGATCCCAATCAAGTTCCCTATATAAAATACACCAACAATATAAAAGGCACAGCTGGGTTTCAAAAGTTTCCTCTACAAGAAGCTGAGAATTTTTTTCTCTTCCTCCTGCACACAGGCTGGGATACAACTTTTATAATATGTTATGCTGATACCCGTATGCCTAATGCATATTCAGAAGGGGTTTCTCCTCTCTTCCTTATGTGTATATCTTCACCCTGCTTGTGTTGGCAGTGCCCTTCTCGTATAGGTCAGTGTATTAATGATCTTCACTTACTATCATATATGTCGATTAGTGTCCATGGCACTCTTATGGTCCAACATCTGCAGATGTTCCGATCCCAAAATATCCCAAAGCTGGTATTAGCTTATGTGGCTGTGGTTGGCTGGTGTCTTATGGACAAACTTCCTCTTAAAATACATGCTGCTCCCAGTTCCCCACAACCTGGAGGTGTCTGTTAGGCCATTTATCTGTGCCAAAGTTTAGAGGCCTCAAGCCCTATGCTAACTGCTGAAGTCAACGTCATACAGCATACAGGCTTGCAGGCTCCTTGCATTATCACTAAATAAAATAAATACTAAAGCTAGCTCTATGGGCTACACATGACTCCAGGAGTTGGAGCTTTAAGAGAAATCTGTAATATTATGAGACTTGCCACAAAAATCACAGAAGTTGGTAATACAGCAATAGTTGCAGCTGCCCTGGGGTTCTTCCTTTGAGTTCCTGAAGAGGACTCCATGGGGTCCAAGTGGCTGGCCCATATGGGCATTGCTTCACTTTGTTACAGAAACAGTGACAGTGGGAAACCAAGGGCTGTAAGGGCTTCTACCCCCTGCCATGAGTACAAATCCAATTCTGGTTCCCCTTCTCAAGATACCATTAAGGTTTGCTAATTATGAGACGTAGAAGATGGGAGGGAAGGGGGAGAATAGGTCAAACAATTAATCTAAGGGTGCAGACCCCACATGCACAATCTTCAGCCTTTGGTAGGGAGGTTTCTTCTGTCATGGCAGGATTGCCAGGAGGAGGAGCCCTTACTGTTCATGCCAGGGCGGTGAGTACAGAAGCTCTTTCTGTTGCTGGGTAAATGCCTGTCTTGCTGTTTCAGCATCACCTCTGAGATGAATTAAGTGCTTGAAGACCAGCGAAATTGCAGCATTCACAGGCTGTCATCTAAACAATTGCATTCTATGGGAGAAAACAAACTCTCTCAGGTCACCTGCGATCGGCTTTTGATGCTGGTAGACGGCAGTTAAACTGACGGAGGAGCAAAAACACCTCCCGACAGCTGATGATTCAGAAATTCAATCACCGACATGGCACCTTTCCTAATATAGCAAGAACCTGGTGTTCACAATATCTGCTGGGGAGGGTATGGGGGCAAGATCCAATATGGTTGCTAAGAGCTTGTCTAAGCGAGGGGGATTTGTGTTGGTCGATGCACATGAATTGATGCAAACTACAGTATAGTCACACTGTACTGCTACACAGTACAGTACTTAGTGTTCACTGCAGGTGCTCAGTGAAAGGCCCTGTATATAAGAGGTCAGCCTGTTTGATTCCAGTAGTCCCTTCTGGCTTCTTAATCTTTGAATCCATAATCTGTATATGGATGTAGATAGTAGCTCATCATAAGACACCTGCAGCCCTTCTGCAGTTGTCTGATCCAGGGACATTTCTAGAGAACAATGCCCAATTTGCAGTGGTATCTATATGACCTTATAATAAAGCAAAGCTCAAGATTTGTCAGCGCCCGCACACCCCAAATTGCCTAGACTCAGAAGCCCCAGGAATGCATTTGCCATTTTGATCATTTAGAAACAGCCTAAGAGCTCATAAAAATTGAAGAGAAACAGCCGGCTCTGTAAGATTAGCAGCTGTGTAGTGCACTTTTCCCCGGTGCTCAGAGATGAATTTTAGCTGGTGTAGGAGGGGATTGGATGAAGGTAACAACTGAGAATGGGGTACAGACTTATGCATAGCTTCCTGAAACCTACAAATATAGCTAGATGGAGCTATTCTGAGTCTTACACTGAGGAAAGGGCTGGATTTTGCTCTTTAAATGTTTCCCTCTAAATAGTTTCCCCACCAGAAATGGCTTTTCATCCAAAATGAAAATTTTCCCTCACGTTTTTTTGTTTTGATCAACATTTTCTGTTTTCTCAATGCAAAGCTAGAAACCATAAACTGACTGCTTTTCAGTGACCTATTTCAGTTTTTAGAAAACCTTTTTTTTTTTTTAACAATTTTTTTGGAAACCTCTGGAAACTTTTTTTTTAAATGCAAAACCAAAACATTTGCATGGAGGAAAAATAAGATTTCCCTACATTTTCTGTAAAACTAACTCCCATTTTTTGCCTACTTCTAAACTGGGAACATCTTTCTTGAGTCCCTAATTTAAACTGATTGCTGTAAGGCAATTCCTAGTTAAAGATTCCTCAGCCTTGTGTTTTCTGCGTTTCCAGACTGTGTGAGGGATCTTAAGAAGCCCCACATTATGCAGCCCTGTATCCATCTGTTGTCCTTGCAAGTTAAACAGCCTGAAAAAAAAATGGATTAGAGCCTCAGCTTCTCTAATGAAGCAGCAATTTGTCTCAAGATCCTGATCCAGGTGTAGCTGAGCTAACGAGCTGACTGGCCTTGAACATCAGAGAATGTTAAATACATCTTTGGTGGAGAAAAGTCTTGAGTAACTGAGAGGAGCAAAAGGAGGGGCGGAGAGGGGGACAGATATAAAAGACAAGAGAAATCAAAAAGACAAAGTGGGTGAGGAAACCTATCTTTTATTGGACCAACTTCTGCTGATGAGAGAGACAAGCTTACACAGACCTCCAGAAGAACCATCTATACAGCTAGACTGGGTGGCTTATGCTGAAAGCCTGCACTGCAGCTTCCTTATGGTATGCTCAAACACTGAACTGGAAAGAGAATATTGATCAGACTGGATTCTGGATGAACTGTGCTCTGGAGCAAGTGCCATCACCCTCCTTGGTTGTCCTCTTTGAGAGAACTTCCTACAGCAATACTTCATCATCTGAGGAATTCTAAGCACTGTTACCAGAGTTAGTTACCCCTCAAAGTATCCCGGAGAGCTACGGAAAGTTCACTATGTTACCTCTTTCACCAGGAGAGAGGGGACAGGAAAGGAAGGCGTGGGTGGAGGTTACAGGCAGAAAAGTAAAATGATTTACACCGTGAGGCAAAGGCATAGTTGGAAATCAAATGCAGGAGTCCTGAGTTTCAGTCCCACGATGTAATCACTACATCATACTTCCTTTGGCTACCAAGAAGGACTGTAGAAAGAGTTATCTTTAAAGACAGAATTTGGAGTAGTTGTTTAACAGCTGATGTCATGATGTGTTATCTAGAATTTTGAAGAGGAGCAAGGGAAAGATCCTTGCTAATAATCTCTGCTTGCCTTTCTTACTATGGGAGTGAAGTATTTCAGGTTGCTCTGAGTCTCTCAGTGACTCGCACAGAGTTTAGGTTAATGGAATTGTTCCCCCATGTTCACTCCTACTAGTTTCCAAGAGCGAAAGAAGGCATATTAAGCTGGGTAGAAATGGAGGTTAGGAAATAAGGCAGGAGAAGGTCTCATTCCATTATGCACCAGGAAATATGCTCCAATTAAAGAGATGTGAATGTGAGGGAAGAGGAGGGGCTCATAGGGGCTGCTGCTGGAAGAAGGGGGAGTAAGCCTAGGTGGGTCTGAATTGATAGCAGCAAAGTAGTGAGAAAAAAGAAGGGGGATTGGAGGCAGCTAGTTGCATATTTTTTCATGGCAATAAAGAATTGGTTACGAAAGCAAGGTAAGAAGGAGGTGATAGGAGGAGGGTGAAGACTGGAGAATGGAGATCACATTCCATTCAATTCCGAGAAAAGAGGGGAGAGAGAAAAGATGATGTGCCTGAAATGAGGCTTAACTTTAATGAAGGAAAATTCTTTGCTAAGCAAGGAGAGTTGAAAGGGACAGGAGAAGAAGGTTTTGAAAATGATAGGAGCCTGGCATGCTATTGTGCTGGGCAGATTTTTTTTTTTTTTTTTTTGGTTCTGGTTGAAAGAAAGATGATAAAGACTGAAGGAAGATGAAAGAAAGAAAGAAAAAGATCTGATAAATAACTTTTTTTTAAGTGTGTGAACAATAGAATTTTTTAGAGGAAGGTGGAACAGAGGGAAGGTCGCTTAATGGTTAGAAGCCCAGGGCTAAGAGTCAGGAAATTGTGTTTGTATCCTGGACTCCAGACACAGACTTTCTTAAATGACCCTTCTACCTGTTACTTTCCCTTCCCGTGCACTGCAGTTCAATCATCATCAAATACACACCACCTACCTCAAATGGGGATCGAGAGGGTTAAGGCCCCATCATATGTCCCTGAAGCCTTTCCGTTGATTTAAGTTGGAGCTGGATCATGTCCTTGGTGAGAACTGGGCGATTTTTAAAGCACTCCAAGGTTGTCCAGTGGAAGGTGCTACAGACATGCATTGAATTGTAACCAATCTCAGGTCATCTAAGACTTAATTGCTTTCTGCTGCAGGAAATGAGAACTTCATGGTGACGGAGGAGATAGAACTCCTATCCCAAGCCCATCCCTATCATGGAAGGAGAATCTGTGCTCGCTGTTAACACTGTAAAGGCCTGTGACATACAGTTGATCATTCTGATTCCATTCAATAGAGGGCAGTAGTGGACACACGTATTAGCTAGTACATTATAGGTTAGTGTACAGTACACTAGAAACAAGGATGGATGATCAGTTGTTCTGCAGGTCCTCCAAGGATATGGAAAAGAAGTAATCAGCTTTGCTGGCAGCGAGAGAAATACGAGCTAGATATTAGGGAAAAAAACTTTCTAACCCAGTACAGGATACTTGGAAAAGCCATGGAATCGCCGTCATTGGAGGTTTTAAAGAAATGGTTAGACAAACATCTGCCAGGGCTAGTAGAAGCATATTTGTTCCTGTCTCTTGAGGTCTCTTCCAACCATACGTTCCTAGGATTAGAGTGAAGTTTCCTAAAGTGTGGTCCACAGTGCAGTTTCTAATGGTCCCAGAAAAACTGGTCACATGTTGCTGACTTCTTCTCACTCCAGCTGCTAAATTACAAGCTAAAAATACATTAATTCCTTAATATTATTTTCCTATATAAGCAATAATTGGTGGTAGTGGCTACTGCGGGTTGGTGAAGCAACCACCAATGGGAGGAGAAATGTTCACAGGAATTGTTGATTTGGTCCGTACTATGAAACTTTTAGAAACCCCTTTATTGTGGTATTTTACTGTTCAACACACTAGTGTAAATGTATGAAGAATCAGTGCGGACCTTCATTCACATTTAAACCTTAATGTATTAAAACAAATGATTGAAAAACACTTGGTTAATTTCACTTTGCTTTGCTGTTTTTTACTTTGCTCTGTACACTGTTGAATTCAGAAGTAAGTGCTGGACTTGCTCTAACAATTTGTTGTCACAGAATTTCTTGCTGGTCTCTAGATAATAAAATGATAGATTATTAGTTTAGCAGGGGCCATTGTGATTATCTCATTTTGCTTCCTGCATAATCTATGCCATAGGATTTCTCTAAATTAATTCCTATTTGAGTGTGTCTTTTAGAAAAACATCCAACCCTTAAAAATGTCCAAAGTGGCTCAAACTTCAGATACAGTTTCTAACTCCTTGAATGTCTCTCCAGACCAAACCTCTAATCCATGTGCGGCTCACCAGTCACCAAATTAACACTATGTTTTGGTGATTTTCAAAGTGGCAGACTTCTTGTTCTTCATGAATTACATTAAGTAGGTGTTAAAATAGTATTTATGCAAAGCTAGCTGTAGCTGGAGAAACAAGGGCAAAACGCCTGCATTTGTTGGTTCATAATCAATAAGCAAACAACAGAGTCTTGAGCAATACAATAGCAGGTGGTGTGAAGCAGAGGCTGTGGGAGCAACAGAGGGAGGTGGGTGGTGACGCAAACCAAGTAATGCCAGCATGTGCTGCTGTTCCGGATGGGAGACCACGTAGAGCTAAATTTTGACCCTGGGTGGGTTTGAAATGTAATCAAGGGAAATACATCTTTGGAAAGCATCCAACTGAGTGTCCCCAGACCTGCTTAGTTCTCTCATATCTGGGGGATTGTCTGGCTCAGGGGATTGAAAATGGCATATAAAGTCTTTTCTTTCGAGGCTATTGGTTCAGTTTTCAGCCGGCATTGATAATGAATGAAACATCTTCTCAGGAAAGGACTGGCTGACGTGAGATGAGTTAATGGGTCTCAGCCCAATTCCTGTGGTCCTATCCTCATCGCAAAAAGCCACCACTCTCTTTGCAATCATTTGGCCCTCTTGTTCAATCTCAGCAGATGAGACTGAAACGGTCATGAATGAGCTGACTTGCATTTGCCATGTGTGGTTTTCTTTCTCCCTGCCAGAGACTTGTGTAGGGTTTGTAAAGAAGTCTGGTAAATGATTTGTGCACTGAGCTCTGTGTTTACACTGTCAAAGGCAGATGGAACAAGTACACCTTGTGCTTGGAATGGAGGACTGCAGGATCTTCAATGGGTCTTAGATCCTGTAGGGCTTACTCTTCTCCAGTTTCTGCCCAGCCCCTGGGAAATCTCTGCCTCTTGTTTCTCATCCCTGAGGATTGTCAGGGTGGATGTGCAGTAAGGGGATGGTTTTTGAGAGTTTGCTGCCTCTACTGTGGATGAAATTTCCTCGTTTGCTGTCTCTGATCCCTGTGTAGAACCCATTATTTCCAAACCCAGACTACTAGAGTCTTAGGTCCAAAGGGACCCTTGTGATCAGCAAGACTTGTCTAACAGAAGCCAGAGAACTCCCCCAAACTAATTCTCAGAGCATCTTTTAGGGAGAAAGAATTCAGTTTTGATTTAAAAATTACAAGTGATAGAATGGATGAGCTGAGAACACCACATGGGGTGTAGAGCCCAGTGAAAGTCCCCTTTTGCATCGCATATCTGATCCCTTCTGGGGGAACAAAGTGGCTGAGCATTAAAGTTAGAGAGAAGCAGTGCTGACATCTGTAAGAAGTGATAGACTAGCAGAAGGAGAAAGGTGCCAGTGTGAGAGTAGAGAACTGAGGGCTTGGGTATCACTGGGGAGGAATGTATCTGTCTTGGATGCAGAGAGATGAAGGGCTTAGAAGAAGAGACCAATGGAACAGAGGCCTTTACAAACCTGGAAACAGAGGATTTTGTGTCCTGTAAGATAAATTTCTTGGAGTAACTCTGAGTTCCCATAGACACAGTGCTCCTCCTGAAGAACTGGTGATATTGGAAGACTTCAGGACTCTAACTCTCAATCCCAAATGTGCAAGAGAAACTCAAACTGACAGACATGGCCAGAAACCCTGAAGAGCAGGTGGCTGAGGTTTATCATTGTGTTTATACGGGTCTTTGCAACCCCACATACCAGGCTGCTGCTCTCTCATAGGCATGACTCCATAGCAGGAAATGCTTAGTATGCCAGATGAGAGTGGGAGGGAAGGGAAGCTGGTGCCAGAATGAGGGATGGAAGAGTGTGAATAATGGGAGCCCTGAAAGTGACACCTTGGGGGAAAGAGGAAGCAGGGTAAGGGGTAATCCTGCAACAGGACCTCCTGAGAGAGAAGAGCATTGTCAAGAAACAAAGGGCTAATGGGTAATTTTGAGAGCTTTGCAGAAAAGAAAAATTCCATTTCTTGGAGGAGTTTGAGATTGTGATGCTTATTTTTGTTCTGATCTGTTTTCATTTTGAAAAATTCTAAATGATCGTTGAAAGAAAATTGGGGGGAAACTGTTTTAGGTTCATTGAAAATTTTCACGCTTGACTTTTTAACATTTGATATTGTAATACATTTTTTAAAAAAATTTTGATATGAAGAATCACCCGAAGGAGAAAAATCAAAATGATTCGTTCTGAAAAGCTCAATGCTGTCACTTTCATCATTGTCAAAAATGTGTCGTCTTTTCTCCCCTGAAACAAAATTTCAGCAGAATCAAAACAATTTAAAAAAGCATTTCAGTTTCAGGACTGGAGCTGCTTATTCCAGTGGAAAATTCTTCCACTGACATTTTTCCAACCAGCTCTTGTAATTTCCTGTAGAAATAATTTTGGATATATCCTGGTTGGTAAAACATAATGGAAAAAACATTCTGAGCAGAGTTCTGGTCCCATTATATTGCTGCTTCAAAGCAGCCAGATCAAGAGATTACCTTTGTGTGGGAGAATTCTTCCATTGCCACCCTCCCACCTCATGCAGCAACTAGCATAGAGACGGAATGAATTGCGGGTGGGAAACATGGCCAAAACACACAGAACTCTGACTCTTCTCTGTTACTGGACAGAAATTAGGGGCTAAATTAATCCAGGCATGCGAGTTATGGCAACCACTGAATCCCAGAAACACAAGTGTGGCATTATGCTGCCTTGAGCCATTCCCTCCGGGGGATCAGAAATGGAGCTCAGAATTGGGATGCAACACTCCCCTCTCCCTCATATAAATAGAAATCAGGAGTCATTCTGGGATTCGGTACCTTTTCCTTATTTCAATCCAATTCTCAGCTCTTTGGCTGCTGAGTTTTGCGACTACGTTACCAATGCCATAACAGTCCCAACCAAAATCTCTTCATTTTGAATTAACAGCTGTCTGTATTCCTGTGCATATTATGGGAAAGCAAAAAGATCTTCTCACTCTAGAGAGTAGCAGACAAACTCTCCCTCCTCCCAACCCCAAATACAGAGGAAACTGCATAACATCAAGCTAAATCCTTATCAGAAATTTTAATGAGGAAAATAAAACCCAAAATCTGTGTGATTAAAATCAAATCTTCCCTCTTCTGCTCTGTTGGAACCAGCTGCCAAAACAGAGTTGCAAAGATGACAACAGGAGGCCCCTTGTATTTAATTACCTGCAGCTTTATTCTACACTTTTGAAAAAGCTCTCTTTCTAGCTCCTGCTGAGGTTGTGGTGTACCTCAAGTAACAAAGCAGGATACAGTAAAGTGGTCATCACTGAAATGGTAATGCTCACCAAGAGTGACTGTCCCGTTAATAGCTGGGATGCTGTGGTTATTTCCTATTGCAGGCCCTGGAAAGGAGTGCAGCTTCTCTGATACTCCTAAGTGGTAACTGGTTTTGGTAAATGTTGACTTTTTAGTGGTGGTTCCTCCAGAGTTTGCTGAGTCAAGGTTATTGGCATGGTGTCCTGAGGACAGTCTCAGGTAGACAGTGATGTGTCAAAAGGTTGGGTGTGCCAAGCAAGGATAGGATGTACACCATACTTTTTTCCTACATGAACAGTCATTGTCACTATCTTCTCCCTTCAGACCAGCTATCCATCCAACTCAGCAACTCATCTGTTCTTTCCTTCTCTAGAAGGAGCCCTCTCTTTCTGCTCTCTTGTGCAGCAGGTGCCTTTTGTTCCCAAATACATCCCAGTGTCTTTTGCAACCACTTCCACATTACATCAAAGGAGGTGCTGCTACAGCTGATGTGCATGATCCTAGTGCATGTCTGAACTCCAAAGGCATCTGCTTCAGACATGGAACTGCGCAGATGAGGATTGAATTGCTCTCTTCTGACCCAAGTGATCTCAGGCAAGTTCAAGTTATTAGTCTACACTATCCTATTTCCTTTAAATTTCCCACCATTACAACCACAACTGAAGATTTCCCTCTGTTCCTTCCCAACCTCCTGATTTTAGCCATGATGCCACTGGCTGAGAGAGTCTGCTGCTATCCACCATCATTTTAATCACACTGTCCCCTCAACCTTTCCTAAGCAAAGTTAGGTAACACTATGGCAGCTACTTTACACTGTTGGTCCATCTCTATTGCCGTCAGTTCTGAGAATAAAAGTGTAGCATGGACACAGCACTAAATATGGAAGCTGCTGTACGAGTCCATCCTTAAAGTTGTTCTTGGTCTAATAATATTCCAAAGGGGTAGCCGTGTTAGTCTATTGTAGAAAGACAACAGAGTCTTGTGGCACTTTTAAAGACTAACAGATTTATTAATCGCATGAGCTTTCGTGGGAGAAAATCCCACTTGGTCTAATAATAGTTTATCTCAAGCCCAAGGCAGGACTAGATTCCATTGATGATGAAGTTCCTCTTTGAACAGGGGGACCAGTAGGTGTCTAGCAGCACCAGATGAATTTCATCCTGAAACAAGTCTCTCTTTGAATGTTTGGAAAAAGTCCATGCAGTGTTTCTTCCCCCTCTGCGATGATTTAATCCTCTTACCAGCCTCCTGCAGCATTCATTCTTGAACATTAATTTTTAATTCTTGGGGCACCTTTCATAGTCAGTGTCTGACTCGCCAAAATCTCTGCAATCATGCTTTCACCTACATCCCCGCTTGTCTTCTTTCAAGAGGCTATTTTGTTTCATTCATCGTTCAGATGAAGGCAGAGTATATTTCATGAGCCATAGAATTTAATAAAATAAAAGAAACCAAGAAGCAGTCACCTGAACTTTGACCTTTCCCCATAAGAAAGGGAAAGGAATAATTAAATGATACTCACAAAGGTGCCCCCAGCTACCATTCTTGGCAGGTGCTGGGACTGGCATCACTTCTCACTATGTCCAGAATTCAATAGGCTCAGATTACCGTAATTGAATCTAATATAAATATCTATTTAGAAACAACTTTCCCATTCCTTTTTTAACATCCTTTTTAGTGAGATCTTCAGGAATTAATTGCAGAAGGCCTCATAGTACATCAGCTGATTGTTGTAAATAAAAGTCCTCCTTTTGGTTTACTATGAAATGAGTTGTTCACATCAGTGAGAGTTCTGTCATCAATGGGGCCACAATTTCACCCCGTCTTTGTAACTAAATGTTTGACCAGCTGTGAGGGTAACAATCGATGACTGGGTAATTGAAAATGTTTTAAGTTTGCATCTCAGTTCATATTCCCCATGCATGTTTAGTAGAATAAAGGAACTTCCTGCATGATGGATGTGGCAGTTGGGAGTTGCAAGAGGTGATTTCGGTAATATGGCATGACTTAGACTTTGTGTGTGTGTGCGTGTGTGCGCGCGCTCTTAAAATTGTTCTCCACTCTTTCAAAACCAAAAGCAAAACTCCTGTGGAGATGGATGAAATCAGGGAAGCCTACTGGAGGGAAAGTATTTTTTGTATAATTATATTTTATTATTTCCAAATGAAATACAAAAATGCAATTAAAAGCACATTAATACAAACAGATATACACAGTCATGCGGGCCGTCAAATTATGGCCCAAGCCTTTTTGGTGCTGAGTGCTTTCTACTCATGTCAGTTACAGGGGGACTTGAGAGCTCCCAGCATCTCACTGGGACACTCAGTTTCTTGCACGACTGGGGCCTTAATTTGCAAGTCATCAAATACAGCGTTCTAGCCAGTTCATCAATTATCAACGCTTTAGCCTGCCACTGAGTAGATGAGATTATTACTGTGTATCCATTTGTAGCTTTGGATCCCCTGAAACAATTATGGAAGGGCCGGGTTTTCAAATCGGTCCAGCTCCCAGTGCAGACAAAGTGGAGATGGGGGTGCCAAATCCCATTGAAAATGAGACCTAAGATCAATGCATTCCTGGCATCATCTGCTTTAAGTGTCCCATCATGTCAATTGTGTTTTGCCTGTGATGAAAGTAAGAGAGAAGATGCTGGGATGAGAGGTCTGAATTCACCTGTAAAGGAAAACAAAGATGTGACCATTCTCATTGGCAGCTCTATGGGTCCAGTCCAAATCCCGTTTAAGTCATGCAAGTCTTTCTGTTGCCTTCCACAGGAGAGGGATAAGGCCCTTTGTCTGTAATGAAAACAATATTTGCAGAGTTAGTACCAATAGGGTCCTGAAACTTGGTCTTGCTTCACTTCCACCCATTCTTCCTCTGGCTGGATCTTAAGGAGAACTGGAAGTGTGGCTTCCCCAAGAAGGCACACGGAGAGGGAGTTTTTAGGCTGGCTAGTGTGTATGTCTTATTGGCTAGGGTTTGGGTGAGAATAAGGGGATTTTGCTGGGCTGATATATGTATATATCTCATTTTGATTGTATTGCTGGCTGAGATGAGCTGATATCTAGGTTTTATTATTTAAGGCGGCTGGCTGCGGGAGCTAATTTGTGCACCTGGCAATCGTAATGCTCCTGGGAGGTTACTGTAGCTTTAATTATTGTTGGGGCACTCGGAATTTTTGCATGAACCTTCTTTTATTTATATATTTTTCATATCAAATCTAACAAAGTAAATACAAGCAAGGGAGAAGATACCTAGATTTCCTGCTTTTGGACGCTCTGCTCATTTCCCGTTCTGAGATTCTCTGTGTTTGGGAAACCGATACTAATAGGTCTCGTCAGGAGGCTAATGGTTCCTGATGTTCGTGAGCTGTTTGTAGTTCCATGAGGCTAGTCAGGCAGTGGGCAAGCTGTCACGGCTGTATATTACACCAAATATCAGTAGGTCACTGTTATTTTGTCATACTTCTGTTCCTCTCCACCTGTTTTCTCTCATCATATGTTTAGATCATAAGCTAGGCGACAGCCTGTTCTTCTTTATTTATGTGTACTGAGAAAACCAGTGCTTTTGTATGCTACCACAACACTATATACCACTACTGCTAATACAAATGAATAATACCTTCAGTCAGGTGGAGATAATAATTCAGCAGGTTTCCTCCAATGAGCCCAAAACACTCTGCAAGGAAAAATCCTGAACTGGTCCTCTGTGGTGTGCATTATTATTCCCTTTTGGACTTGGGGAAACTGAGGAAGAGGGTGGCAGAGTGACCTGCCCAATGTCCCAGAGCTGAGAGGAGAACCTAGGTCCTAGACCTCACACTGATGAGGTGGAGAAACTGAACAGGGGAGGAAGCTGCTTCTGCTTCAATGCTAAGGCACCTTTGATCAGCTTCTGAGTGTTTTCCTGCTTGCATGTGGGTTCAGAAGTCTTAAACACTCATGGCATGTTATATATTTAAAGAACATCCATACAGCACTCCTTCTGACAGCCATCGCAGTGCTCCTGTGGGATTCAAGTTGGTCTTTATCACAAGTACTTAGCACTTGATGTGTATGTTTATTATTATATATTTCAATTAAATCGGAGTCAATAGACAATCTGCATAAATATAATATATGCATACAAAAAGCATCCCCAGAGGACTTGCAGGTATGTTAGATTCTTAGTTCTAATGTAGTTGGCATTAAAATATAATACCCACCCTTCAAAGAGAAGCTCCCATACTGTGAAAATGCCATTTCTGTCCAGGCAGGGGCTAAATAATAGAAAATTATGAGAACAGAAAATATTTAGAACAAAAAAAAGGGAAAGAGGAGGACTCTGAATGATTAGAGCTGATCTATAGTTTACAATCTCATACAATTTGTCTTTTGAATACACCTTATGAACCAGCTATGAATAAAATCAGTTAATTTAACCCAAAATCAATGCTCTTTTGTAGAGCTGCTTAAAAATCTAAATGGAAAAAAAAGGCTTTGAAGCTGCTTTCCCTTGGTAAATGCAGTATTCCACTGAACGTTTGATTTTTAGCAGAAGGCTACTCGGCCCCCTGATGCCTGGCTTAACATTTTCATTAGGGAAACTGATGAGTAATTAGCAAATTTGGAGAAAATGACTAAATTAAGGCTGATTTTTTAAAGTTTCCTTTTAATGTCAATCAGTGAGAGATTTTCCTCTCCCTTCCCCGCCTTTCCCCTGTGAGCCACATGTGAGAGGCTCCCTTGGACTTGGTTCCCAAGTGCTGAGACTGTTGGAGACACCTGTCCCTTGGCAAGAGCAATGCAAATCTAGCAAAATGCATGATGATTCCTTTGTCTGGCTTTTTCCTTCAGGGGAATCCCACTGCTTCTCCACCTTAGGAGAGCTGCCAAAGATGGGAAAGCTGGCAGCTGCTCTCTCGCTCCTCGACAGGTTGGCAGCCTACATCTTCCTGTGTGAGCTGGCCAGGGTGGAGCTAGCAGACTAGGTTGGCTTTTGCTTGGGGATTGGAATTTGCTGCGTACAGAAACATGCAAAGTGGTTTCCCTCATGCTCCTTAGGGAATGATGCTCAAGCCCTATCAATGCTAGGATTTTGGCCATGGGTGCAAGCATCTAAGACATGATTTACACAGGTGCAGATTATGCTTGTTTCATGCAAGGTTTCCTTTGTCCGCAGTAGAACTTTGGTCCAATACCTAGCTTTGCTGGTTGGCGGTAACTGGAGCAAGTCCCCAGTGCAGACAAGGTCTTAGTCTTCATGGGACCCCAGTAAGGGATTAGCTGATCACCACTTTTGGGGTCAGGAGGGGATTTTCCTTCAAGGCAGATTGACAGGGACCCTGGGGTTTTTTGCCTTCCCCTCTAGCATGTGGTATGGTGCTGGTGGTTTCTCTCTACCTTGAAGTCTTTGAACCATGATTTGGGGACTTCAGTGACTCAATCATAGGTCAGGCATCTATTGCAGGAGTGGGTGGGAGGTTCTATGGCATGCACTGTAGAGTAGGTCATACTAGATGATCATATTGGCCCCTTCTGACCTTAAAATCTATAAATCTAAATGATGCAATGTGCAGATGATTGAATCTCTATTGTAGAAGACATTTAAAAGGAAACTGAATGATACAGCATAAGTCCCCAGCTTGCCAGAGACCCAGGGACATACACTAAATGACTCCAGACATCTTTTTTCCATATCTCTTTCTATAGCGTTGAGTCTATAACTCAGAATCCCAGCATTAACTTGGAGTATGAGTGGGAAATAGAAACCAGCAGGGATCATTGTCTCCCTTTTATGGCCCCATTCCTGAGCACCTCACATTCTTTGATAGACCTGTCCTTACACCACCTCTCTGAGATCTAGAAATGCTGTTAAGCCCCTTTTTACAAATGGGGAACTGAGGCACAGAGGCTATATCTACACTTGGCCAAATAAGTTGACTTAGCATGTCCACACTATAAAATTAGGTCGACTTAAAGTAGACTTTCTCAGATCGACTTAGAGCGTCCACACTGGATGCCTAAGTCGACTTCTAGGGGCTAGGTGGACCTGGGACTGGTCCATGGTGGCAGGGGGGCACCTCTTTCAAAGTGCCAGGGGGCTCAGCATTTGCCCCATTGTACCAAGGTACAGTGGGGGCTGAGCAGGACAGGGACAGGGGCAGGGTATAGGAGTGGGGTGGGCAGGGCTGTGGCCTGCCCAGTGGGTGGGCACGCCAGGCTCTGGCTGTGCCAGCCACCCTGGCAGGGAGGTCATTGGGGGAGCCCTGGGAGCCCTTTAAGTCGACTTAAAGTTGTCTTAGGGCTAATGCACATCTACGCTGGCTAAGTCGACTTAATAAACTCGACTTAGCCAGTAAAGTCGACTTAGCCAGTAAAGTCGACTTTATACTAGGTTTTATAAAGTCGACTTAAAATTTCCCTAAGTCAACTTAAACAGCCTTAAGTCGACTTAATTTACAAGTGTAGACGCACCCAGAGAGACTAAGTAACTTGACCAACATCTCGCAGGGTGACTGTGGTG
This sequence comes from Pelusios castaneus, assembly GCA_007922175.1. Taxonomy (NCBI): domain Eukaryota; kingdom Metazoa; phylum Chordata; order Testudines; family Pelomedusidae; genus Pelusios; species Pelusios castaneus. The sequence goes on along the minus strand of ML685842.1, from coordinate 2,738,034 downwards.
CGGCAGGCAATTGAACTTGCATTCTCTGAATCTCAGGCCCCAGGTTAATCACTAGGCCATCCTTCATCTCAGAGAACCTGTCTTATTGGTTTATTTTAACCGCCCCCACACTTATAACACCCTTGTCACCTTGGTACTTTTATACTAGTGGTGGTGACCCCTGCTTTGAGTTACCAGATAAGATGATCTAGTCAGTGAAGCTTACGAGATGGCTTGTGAAGCCTTAGAGAGGTTAATTAATTATTATGATTATTTGTATTACCATGGTGCCTGCAAGTCCTAGTTGCGAACCCAGGTCCTACTGTGCTAGGTGCTGTATAAACAGAGGACAAGGACAAGTCTCTGTCCCAAAGAGCTTGTAGTCTAAGGGCTAGTCTACACTGGGGGCGGGGGTTAAGTCAACAGGAGACTTAATTACTTTTACTCAATGCGGCATCTTCACTAGGCTCCATTGACTTGAAGCGCCTTGCGGTCAAACGTAGCTTTACTACACTTGAAGGGGTGGAGTTATTGCGTCAACTGGATAATGCTTCTGGGATTGACTGAGTGGGTCTACACTGCCCACTCAATCGAGCCCACTGCGTTGATCCATGAGGATCGATGCAGTTTTTTTCAGTCTAGACAAGGCCTAAGCAAAACTCTCTTACCGTGGCTTTGGAGTAGGATCTCCCAGTTGTGCCATGAGAATTAACATTTTTAAGTACATTTGGAAGAGATAAAACATTCCATAAGTGCTAAATATTATTCCTGGCTGTTGCTTGCAGTGTTTCTCATGGTAAGGAGGAGATGCCATGGGGTGGGGGGTGGGTGACTTTGTACACAATAGATGCCCACAATCTAAACCAGGGGAGTTGGCTAACCTCCACTGTGAATTCAGTATTGAAGCCCCATCCTAATGACCAGCACCTCTGTGATCATGATGATTCAGTTCACGTAGGCTTTTTTGTCATTTAGGATCTTCTTTGAGGAGCACAGTGTTGATCAGTGTGAGAATCTGCGATCCTGCTTCCCAGAGCTCTGCCACGAGGCTGACTTTTCCTAGCCTCTTTGCTCTGCTCTCCTGAGACGCATGCATTCTTTATCACAAACTAACAGAAGAATAGTAAGAGAAAAACTCTCAACATGTTCCAGACCCTGGGCAAATTGATACTGAAAAAAATAGAGAGAATAAGAAATTGATGACAGCAAAAGCAGCGGAGGGGTGGGGGAACCTTTGCAAGGGCAGGTAGCATAGCTAGGAAATCAGTGACATTTTCAGTTTTATTATGATAGTTTAGCTCCTAAGCAGTCCATCTTTACGAAAACACAGTAGGAGGGGTTGTTAGCATAGCTGCTGTTCTATACAGTTCTTCAAGGTAATGACTATGTAGAAACTTAAGACAGGCATGATTGGCCCTGTGGTAATGTTCATTTCAGATCAATTTTGCATGGGCTATGGAGCTATCTCCTGGGTGGATCGGAAAGGTGAGGAGGAGAGCCCTGCACACCTGATCTGAACATGCAAGTGGTCCATCGTGGCAGAGAAAAATATTGTCATGCACTGTTAATAGGCTAGATTGCAGGTAGATTTTTCCATATTCCATCAGGAAGGAAAGCCCTAATTTTCCCTGCTGTGTTAGGAAATGGGGGAGAGAAACTCTGACAAATAATTCTTAGCACTTCAAAATGGTTGACAAAGAACAATCAATCCCCCCCATAGCTTTGTAAGGCAGATAAGTTGGGCAATGCATCCAGGACATGTGGGCACTACATACTGAACACTATTCTCCCCAGCATGACCACTGTCAACTCCATTGTGACAACGGAGATAGAATTCACTTCCCTTTGTGCCAAAAGAATAGGAGCCTACCATCTAAACTAAGGGGAATGTCCAGTAGTGGTTAGAAGACTGGGGGCATTGATATATGGTGTAGCAGTTCTGATTCTTTCCAGCAGAGGGCAGTGGTGAGGCTATGTGATCATTCACATTCACACAAATGGGCACTCATACACACTGGACTGGTTGGTTCATAGCTGTATTATCTATCCTCTTTTTAAATATGGGGAAATGAGGCAGAGAAATTAAGTAACATGTTGACTGTCAAAAGCCAGGATCAGAACTAGTGAGTTTGATGTCTCACCTAATTCCACAAACAGACCAGTCTTCCTCACTTCCTGTACCCCTTCCTGTTTTCAGAAGGATGCACTGGTCTATTGGACAGAATTGGAGATTCTAAAACTACAAATGTAATGTAACAGGCTCAAAGCTGACTCAGTTCCCAGTGTTCTTTGGGAATTGCTGGCACTGTGGGTCTGCCTAACTGCAGGTCTCTATGGTATCAAATAGACTAAAACAGTGGTTCCCAACCTGTGACCCCTGGGGGCTTTCAAAGTGGCCCATGGCTCCCCTCCTGCTGATTGCAGAAGGGAGCTGCAGTCTAAGTGGAGCACATTTCTGTGGGGCCACAGGACCGGTGCAAGTTCCTTCCTGCAGCCAAGGGGATAGGAGATCAATGCTTCCCTCCCCCTGTCTATAGCAGATAGAAAGGCAAAGTAGTCCACCTGAGTCCATTGGCACTGGGGACCCTGCTGTAGCCAGAAGGAGGGGAGCACTGATCTTCTATCCCCCTAGCTGCAGAAGAGAGCCACTGCCTCAGAACCCTGTTGGAGCGCACAGGGCTACAACACACATGTAGTTTCCCTGATGCAACCAGGGTGACAGAAGATCTTTGCTGAACTCCTTATGTCTGGCTGCAGTGGTGGTGGCCCTTGAGGGTTGTAAAAATTACATCTGTGGCCCTTGAGCCAAAAAGGTTGGGAACCACTGAACTAAGAACACAGGTGGTTGGAAAAAAATCAGGCTGTGATATTACAACAAAATATTTTGGGAATCGGAAGGGAAAAGGATACATTTGTTTGTGAAAAAGTTGCCCCCTCCTCTTTTTTTTTTGACCAAATCTTCAATAGCCTGGAGCTAGACACTTGTATCATATCAGCATGGTTCAATGTGCTATGGGATTCTGTACCTGGGACATTGTGCTAAGGGGTAGAGGAGAAGTCTGGCAACTCCTCCCACTTCTAGCCCCCAAACGCCTGTGTTGTTTTGCTAATGGTCAGGTCCTCCATGTGACAACATTCACTGGTTGATATTGGTGTGCACCATGGTTTTGAGCCTATATAATCCAGCCTATTATCATCTTTAATAAAACAGTATTGCCTGGAGGCCCCAAGTGAGATCAGGGCTTCATGGTGCTAGGTGCTGAACATACAAATAGCAAGAGACAGTCCCTGCTCTGAAAAGCTTAGCATCTAAAAAGTCAAGACAAGAAAAAAGTAGGAGGGAAAATAGAGGTGCCAAGAGATAGACTGACTTACACAAGGTCACAAAGAAAATCACTGCTAGGAATAGAACCCCAGGAATAGAGCCCTGGTCTCTTGATCAGCTGTCACGTACCTGACCCGCTAGTCAGTGCTGTCTCTGCCTCCAAAACAAAACTTCAAGCGCCAGGCTTAAGAAACCCAAGATTAAAATATTGTTTTGTCTTTCTGACTATTTATATCTAGACATGTGAAAGCAGTGCTCCAGTTAGTGGGATATTTGGAGATTGAGTCTAGAGCTGACTTGGCCAATTGATTTTCTGTGGCCATTAAATTCCACTTTAATTAAAATGCATATGCAGGGTTTTTTTCCTTTAATTTCCAGAAAAAAGAGCTCCTCTCTGTATTGATGCTGTGTTTGTAGCAATCAGCATCCACAGCCTTGCTATTTTCCTGGTTTAGAATCAGTGAGAGGCTACTGGTAAAAGGTTCAGAAGATGAGCACTGTGGATTTGTTGTTGTTGTTTTAATTGGCTGGCAACTCGCTCTGTTTCCTTCCCCATCTCATCCTTGTTTAGTTCAATGTGTAATTCCATACACAATACACACACGCTGAGGTGTGGTTTCAAGGTCTTAGCGTGTTTAGCAAATATTTCAGATGAAACGATCTGTTCAGCCGCTACACTGATTGCCAAGATTACAGCACGACAACAAACATTATTCGGGGGATTGGAGATGAAATTACAGCCCACTCTCTCTGCAGCGAGGAGCAGATGCAACGTTAATTTCAAGCTGCAATGTCCATTACTCCAAGCTGTGGAATTGCAGTGCATTACCGTTGCAGCTAGCCGCGCCTTATGGTTCCGTGGTAGAGGTAATAAACTCCATTGCTTACTGGAGAGAACCATGTAACATTAGGACATTTTTACTAGGAATGGCTGTAGAAAAGGGAAGAGCCACTAGAGTAGCTTTAAAACAAAAATGTGAAGCTTATAGAAAACTAAGGATTCATCTCTCTCTTGTCTTGTGGAAATGCCCAGGGCTTTAGGAGCAGCATGATTCCTACAATCAATCTCTCACATGCATGGGACTGATGAGGGCCATTATACAAGGGCAACATTTTTTGTATAATAATAATTCTTAGTCTTTCTGCATCACCTTTCTGCCATGGGCGTGGTCCATGGTAGGCACTGCATTGGGATTCAGGGTGGTTCCCAGCTTTGTCACCTTACATGCTGATCATGGGCAAATCATACAACGCAAGGGTTCTCAAACCCCTGATGACTGGCAGTTGTGATTGGCCTGCCATCCCACCTCACACCTAGCAACAAGAGATGTGTCTCTGCTGGATCATGGACTGATGGAAAGGAGGAGGTCTCCATATACGAAATATTAAGAACTTCTGGCTTGACTGCCCTCTGCCTCAGTTTCCACTACACAAGGGGGCTAATGTTGTGTGTTAGACCTTTTTACAGCACTCGATGATCTGTGGGCAATACAAGTGTGGGTGTGTGTTTGTGTGTAGTGCTATTCTTGTAACACAGTAGCACCAGGGGTGCTACTTCATTTTCTTCCAGCTGAGAGCTAGCAAGGCATTTTTAGCAGAGAGGCTGAGGACAGAAGGGGGGTGTACAACCATCTTCTCTTACCAGGATCTCTAGAAGAGGGAGGAGGCACATCGGCTGGGGGCAAAGGCACAGGGAAAGTCTCTGTGCTGTTCCGTGTACTGAACCTGCAGAGAGGAGAGAAGAACTCAGACTCCTCATCAGCAGTACAAGTACTCCTTGTATACTTGTCACTACTAAAAGCCTTAAAATCAGCAGAGGGGAAGAGCTGCTAGAACATGTGAGCTGCCACATGCAGAATAAGGTCACTGCATTTGATCTCCTTATCATTTTTTTTAAAAAAATCAGGGGAAGCTTAATACTGGGCTAGAAAGGTCACTGAGTGGAGCTGGTTAAAATTACTGGACTCCCCAGCATCAGTTATCTAACAACTAGATCAAGGCCTGGGAATTGGAAGATTTAGGGCTGTATCTTTTACTCTGCCACTGACTTCCTCTGTGAGAAGGTCACTGTGCCTCTCTTTGCCTCAGTTTCCCCATCTGCAGCATTAGCACAGCAATACTTACCTACCTTTATAAAGTGAGATAAGATCCTTGGATGAGGGCAAATTAGTACTAAATAGCAACATATCAAAATCAAGATCTCAGCCCTGACCTGTCTTTGAATTTCAGGGGTTGTGTGAATTCAGATTCTACTGGCCTCTAAAGCGTGGGTTCCCCATGGAACTTGAAAGTGGAAGATGTGTGCTTTCCAGGATTGATTCAGATACCAATGCACTCCTACTAGACACTCTTAGGAGATTTCAGCTGAAAACAGGATGTGCAGGAATAGTTGATTCAATGAATGGCAAAAATCTCAAGATACTAGATATCTGATCATAATTTATATTAAAGTAACATTTATAAATAGAGCATAAAGAGTTAGAAGTGGTTAACAACATTTATAAGCATGCTACAGATATATATGGAACATGTTTTTATCACCTCTGGTGTTTATAGATGGTTATAATCAATCTGTAAAGTCTCTGGACTCGAATAGTCAATTAACCATTTGCATCTACTTATAATGTATTAATCCTTTGTAAGCTATTTATAAATGTTCCTCTACTGTGAAATGCAACCGAAAAGCTCATGCAGTCTCTCACTCTCACGGCCAACTGGGTTGAAAATCTTTCAAGAACAGCTGGTGATTTGCAAACCCCACCTGCCTGGGACCTGAATCCCAACCCCATAAGCCTGTTCCAGATCCCAACTTACTCTCCACAACCCATCTCTATTAAGACTCTTCACTGTAACAACACTAGAGAGGCTGAGAAGAGGGTGATCAAAGGGGAAGAAGGAGAGGATGGGTTGAGATCAAATATTAGACTTCTGAATGCTATCTGTTAAATGACAGAAAGAAAGCAAGAAAGAATAAGGATTATGAATTGAGTGCCACAAAACAGGGCTTTCAAGGGCTTTCTTTCTCTTTGTTGTGTCACAGTGTAAAAATAAAGCTGAAATGGGGGCGGCAACTAACCAGAGAAAGGGACACATCAGAGCCCTGCAGCTCACTAAATGACACACAGTGAATGCTAGATTTGTTTCAGTATCTTTTATAGTGGCTGTTTCCATCTCAGCAACGTTAATGAGTAACCAGTTTGCACTGCCTGCTGAGTAATGTCAGGTCTGAAATACAGCAAATCCTGTCTCAAGCAGCTGCTCAAGAGACTGACAAATATCACTTCCTTAACTGAGGTGGCCATCTAATAAAGACAGATCAGACTGGGCTCTGGGGCTCTTCTATATAGGCAAATACCAGTGGAGCAGTCAGCTTTGAACTCCCTCCATCGTGGCTGCTTTTGCACTGGGCTGCTTCTCCCACTGGCAATCTGTCGACTTGAATTATGGCCACATACTTTGTCATTAGGTCACACCCTGTATTCTGGAGGTGATGTAAGGCATAGCTGCTCCTACACCTGGGTTATCCAACCCGTGGCCCAGGGGCCAGAATGAGGCCTCCCAAAAGCTGCTTTCTGGTCTGCCAGGTGCAGCAGCATCCCCCCCCACCCGCAGCTGAAGCCAAGGAGCAGGCCCTCCCCCACTGCCCCCATGCCAGCCAGGAACAGCCTCTCCACTCCACTCCAACCCTGTGCATTGCCCTGCACCACACCAGCCTGGACTCAGGGGCAGAGGTGGGTGTGGGAGATCAGCCATGTCTGGCTGGGAGGGGGCGCTGCTGCAGCTGCATGTTGTGCAGCTTGTGCAACTCCCCTCCCCTTGGGAGACTAACCTACTCCTTCCCCCCAAGCCTTCCTCCCCCTTGCATTCCAGCTAAGCCCGGCAGGAATACAGGCCAATCCAGCACCCTCTGAGCCTGTACCCTGCAGCATCCTCAGCTGGCTGGATCTCTGCTCTATGCAGGGTGGCAGCTGCCTGCGAGAGCCTGGCTGTGGGAAGCAGCCTCCCCTCCCAATCCAGGCTGGCTGCTGTGGGCAGCGGCTACATGAACCAGAGCTCCCAGTTCCCTCTTACTACCTCTCTCCCTCCCCCCACTTTCCAGACCAGTCCACTTGGGTATCAGTCCAGCAGGCAGCTGGAGAAGGGGAAGGGAAAGCTGTTTCCTCCAGCCAAGCCCCACAGAGTTGGAAGTAGATCCCCATCCACTCACCAGGAAGAGTAGCCAAATTGGAGGGCCCAGAGTTTTAGGGCTGAATTTCCTAGCAGTATTGCAAAGTGCCCCCCAAACAGTGGAAAACCTAGGTATGTATGACTTAGAGATAATTTAGGTGGGAATCTTAATGGGGGATGATGCCTAACAAGTGGGATCTTGTTATAGACTGTCATGTGTTCTCTCCACAAGCTCTTAGAGTAAAATTTTTTATCTGCATGGTTCATATATATAATATATATATACATAATTTTAAAGCCAAAATGATCATCTAGTCTATCTGTACAACACAGGCCTGAGAATTTCACCCAGGAATTTTGATAGCTCAATCAGATCTTCTAGAAAGATGTCTGCACTTGTGCACGTTCTTGATATAAAAATGGCAACTCCACCAGTTCTTGTAGATAATTACCCTCACCATTAAACATTACCATTTACACTTATTTTCCCCTACTGAACCAATCCATACATGCCAGGGCCAGCTGAAAGCTATTGGTCTATGCTCAGATATGTCTTTGATTATATCATTCAGTTGGCAAATAGGTGCCATGACTCAACAGGTCATCCAGACTCTACTGGGAAAGCAGTATGTTAATTTAAAATGCACCTTCCACAAGCCCAAGGGTACAAAGTAGGCATTGTAGATTGGGAGTAGGTATGTGGAGGCTGCTGCTGACTGCCTCATTCCATTTCCGTCTAACTCTGTGAATGGCACCATTTTTACTTTATAGCAATTGTCATTAGCTAAGAATAACGGCTTGTCAGTCAGCCAGTAGGAGGAGGGGTACAATTGCAAGGATCAGTTATTTGTAGCTTATTGCCAATCAGGACTAGGTGCATTGGGTCATGACTGACTGGTATGGAAGGTGTATTCCGGCTTTCTTTCCCCTTGCCGTTAGAGAGCTGAAGGAGGGCTAGTGGGGGTTGGAAGGGATCAGATGCTGATGGGCAGGTGCAGCTGAGCAGAGATTCCGATAGTGGGCTGGAAACTCGTTTTTTGTGGTGGTTTTTGATACTTTGCTTTGGCTTAGTTGTTAATTGCTTGAAGCCTAGAGTTATCAATCAACCCTGGGCCCTCGTTGGGTTAGGTGCAGTGCATACATACAGTTAGGGTGACCACAGGGAAAAGAGCACAGGCCCAAGCCATGCCCCTCCCATGTGGAGTTAGTCCAGTCTGACGTAGCCCAGTTGAACCCAGCGCAACCTGCCTCCAATCACCATCGCACGGGGCTCATCTGGCCCAGCCTGAGAACCAACACCTATATCTGGGGCCAGTCCTTCTGGCCCATAATCCCCTGGTGCCCAGCAGCCCCACCCCCTAACCTAACTCTAACACCCCGCTGCACATGAGGCTTACCCAACCTGAGCTCAAGCCTTGACACGCCCCCAGTATTCTCTGCCCCACCATGCAGGACCCCCAGGTACACGCCCCCCACCATCACATGGGTCTGGACTGAGCTCACTGGGGTGCATGCACCCCAACCACTACATGGGCCCAGCCCTTCTGGGGTGCATGTGTCCCTCCATCCTCATGGAGCAGGTCTTGCCTGAGCTCCCCGGGGTGCACTCCGCCCCACCCCTGGGCACATTGTCTTCCCCTACATGGGACTGTCTTACCCTGTCCCGAGCCCTCACTCCTAGCCTGCACCCTCTACCCCGCCAAGGACTGGCCTGTCCTGAGCTTCTGCCAACACCCCACCATCACCATATGGGGTTGGCCCAGCCCCACCACTACCAGCACACCAGGCCCCAACCCCTGGCATCCATGTCCATTCTGCACACACGACTAGCCTGGCCTGGGCCCACCATCTCACCACCATGCTGGGCTGCCCTGACCTGAGCTGCCTGGTGTTACTGCTCACCTGTGGTTCCCCCCGACCCCTGAGCATTCCTCTCTGCCCCAGTGTTTTGGCAAAAATTGATATTTATTCCATTTGCTTTGCCAATTGATGATCAGTTGTCAAGAGCAAACTAGACAAATGCCCAGATTTGCCAAGAAGCCTGGACATCCAGGACAGGGTTTATAAAGGGGACTCTCCCATCCAAAACAGGCTATATGGTCATACTACCCATAGTGCAGGGCAGTCCCTGCCCTGTGGTGCTTACAGTGTAAATAAGCAAGACAGATAAAGAGTAGAAGGGAAAACAAGAGTCCCAGAGAGGAGCTGCCACTTGCCCATGCTCAGACATCAGGTGTGCAGCACAGCTGAGTCACAACCCTATGAAGATAACATGATTGCTGTGATTTTTTTCATTGCTGCTGAGTAACCCCATCATTTTAGTAGACCAGGCCAGGGTTGTGTCCATACACTCCCTCTTACCACAGTGTCTGAGTGTCTCTCAGTCTTGAAAGTCTTTATATTCACAGTGCCCCTGCAGACGGGTCAGAGCTGTTATCTCCATTTTACAGAGGGGGATAAGTGACCTGTCTAAGGTCCCACACATAGTCTGTAGCAGAGCCTACAAGCAGAGCTTGAATCTATGTCTCCCACTCTAGTGTCCTAATCGCTGGAGCATCCTTCCTCTCTGTCAAACGTTCTGCCTGGTCCTTTTGTTATGTACATGTGTCCCTTGTTCATCTGTGATGATGGCAAAAGAAACAAACAGACTCTCAGAAACTAGCTACGGGAAGAGAAACTATGAGTTGGCATGAAGAATAACTAGTATAACATTTATTGATAATCCCTAATCATACGATGGACCTTGCACAATGGTATTAGTGAAGTGTCTTGGGGATATCTCAAAATGCATCTGGTTAGATTATATTAAGGATGCTTATGAACAAATACTGCTGTCATCTCATGCAGTTTGTAGGCAGTAATTAATGTTTTATGTTAATGTTCCTCTACATCCTCTCAATATTCCTGTATCTTAAGGAGTGACATTTAAAGGAATAAACGTACTCCACAATGGTTTAGATTTTTGATCTGAGGGACTAAAGAAATAATCATCCAAACTAAATTTGCAGGAAGAAAATCGTAAGAACCACCTTGTTTTCTAACAATATCATGATGCATAAGTAAACCTTTTTTATTTCCTTGCCTCTTTATTGTTCTCTCTCTCTCTCTCTCTCTCTCTCTCTCTCTCTCCTTGCATTTTTTAAATCTTAGAATTTCATAAATTTCCCCTGTATTTCTCTCATACTGGTATTTGGAATCAAGGACAACTGTTTATTGAATTTCATATGAAATAGTAGCAGATTTATACCTCTAGTTCAAATCAGTGGCATTATATTCAGTACCATGGACAGCTACCCCATTGTGCAGACACACACCTCCATTTGTTATGACTTAAGTTATTCTGGACCATATCCACTCACCTTAGGACATTTCCAACTCAGTTTCATTGCCAATATTTACAAAAATAGACAAAGTCTTGTTAAAAGTGAGTGGGGTTTAGAGTTTTATTCTCTTACTGTATTTTCAGGTGGAAATAGTCTTTCCATTTTTACAAAATGGCCTTTCCCAGGTGAACTGAAGATGTGATCGTTCTTACTACTGAAGACATCTAAATAAGCCAAATTTGCTAATGTCAAATTACTGATGAGCTGTTTGACCCCATATTTACTTCTGCTTTCCCCAAGCTGTTGGTAAGAGCTACACTAAATCAACCTGTCATTTGATCTTGGCTCTTGCTATTGTAACTATAAGATGCTCTACTCCCAATAATCAGAGAGAGACAGCTGTCAAACTGCTTAAGAGCACATTAGTGTTTACAAAGCACATAGGAAATTACAAATGGGTATAAACTGTACAAGGGTAGAGTGGGGGGAGGGTTGCCAATAAAGAAGATAAGCTAATGTGGAACCTGTGTTCGGGCAGGGGGGCGGTAGAAGACATCTAGGAAATAGAAGGAAAATAAAGACTTAAAATCAAGGCTTTACTGAAAAGTGACATGGTGGAATTCCATATTTATTCTTACTCAATAATTTTAACAGCAAATTTGCTCCAATTACAGATTTAAAAGACTATTTTCCTTAACAGCTAGAGCTGCAAAATCAAGCTGTATTCACCCCACATCTTAGCTCATCATTAATAATAAAGATTTAACAGTCAGAGTATATCTGACAGTTGTGGTGAGGACGGTTGGTGAAAGTGAGAACAGTTCGTACCTAACAGTAATGCCTTGTAGTACACAACATCTTTTATCCAAAGACTTTTAAAGTATCTCTCAATTGTTAAGCTTCTCAAGAGCTCTTTTAGGTGGCTAGCATTCTATGTATTTTACAGCTCGGGGAACAAAAGCAGAGAGAGAGAGGAAGGTGAAGTGACATGACGAGGGGACAAAGCAAGCAGATGGCCATGTGGCGCTGTATTGGGAGTCTGCCGGCCTGAATTCAATTAACTTTTGTCTCTCTATGTCTCAGTTCCAATCTGTAAGATGGAGATAATAATACTTTTCTTCTTCAGTAGACTGTCACAGAGAGGATAGGCAATGTGGACAAACGGATAGAGCACTAGACAGATGCTCAGGGGAATTAAGTCCTGTTCCCAACTCAGCCACTGGCCTTCTGGGTGACCTTGAGTAAATCACTTCCCCACTCCCTGCCTCAATATTCTCAGCTGTAAAATGGAAAACCCATCCTTTGTTTGCAAATCTCTTTGAGATCTATGCATGAAAAGCATTAAGAGCTAGATATTTTATTTTATTACTCTTGTTTGTGAATCATTCAGATGCTAGTATTGAGCTCCATTAAGTGCCCAGATAGATAGATAATGGCGGAGCTGTGAAGAAACCTTCTGAGTCCTGACTCGGTTCCTCTGGAGCTACTAGAAACACCCCCCCCCCCCGCTCTTGCCAGGAATATGTTTTCAGACAGTAACAAGAAGTGTTGACTAGGGAATTTCACTGGTACACCTTCACTTACAAAGTAGTGAGCATACTATGTTGTACAGAACTCACTGTATTAAAATATTTATTGTTACATTTAAAAAACCAACAACCTGACTGCCAAAGGCAAAATAGTAAAAAATGTCTTTATTTCATATATATTTATGGCCAAGTTCTGCGGTATCATATTGTATCTCCTCCTGCCTCCTCCCAATACCATTCTGTGCAGACAATTTGCAAAGCAAATCATCCTTGGAAAAAGAGATCTAGGGAGCAGCATGTTTCACCGTGGCATGGATGGGGAGCTGAATGTTAGGATAGTTTTGAATAGTCTAGCTTCCAGGATTGCTTGCTGTGGACTTGATTGTTCTAGGATTTACATATTTGCTCAGGAGAGTAAGTGACCCTCCTAGAGCCCTACAGGAACCACATGGACTTTGGATATGGTTTCACAGAGTGAAAGGGCACTGGGTGTCTGTTTACTTTCTGCCCCAAGAGCAGGGGGCCAATGAGGGGTGAGGAATGAGTAGAGCTGGAATTTTGGGTGTGGGTGCGTGTTCTGGTTTGGCCCATAATGGAGATAGATTGTAAATTTTGGGTCCAGATTTGAATGTCCCCACATTTCAGCGAGGTTCATGTTTGGGGGGCAAGGACCACCTCATAATCTCCATATAGGACCTAATGCAATGAAGGCCAGATACCTGAATGAGACCAGTGGGAGCTACTTTAGTACAAATTAATAATAATGATAACCTCTCTTAGAAGAAAAAAAATACTGGAGGGCAGGGAAATGCCTCTCCAATCCTTGACCCAATGCTCACATAGTATGGACATGAGGGTGCTATTGGCAAACCCAACAAATAGCAGCCTGTGCGGAAACAAACAAAATCAGATCACTTCCTCATAAACAGCTGTATTCCATTTAAATCAATCATGATATTCCAGCTCAAGTGGAGAGCACATTTGAGGTACTATAGGTGTGTCTGCACTGACTCAGCCTTGTGGCACTGGGGCCAACGAGCTGATTAATTGCAGTAAAGATATCTGGGCTCACTCTGCCACCAGAGCTCTCAGGCCCTCCAATCTTGCAGGGGCCTGATCCTATCCTCCTAATCCAGCCAAAACTCTCATTGACTTCAGCAAGAGTACTGTCTCCATGGGGACTGCAGGGTCAAGTCCTTATGGGTTGAAAGGAAGATAATAAAGACACATGTAAGGTTCCTGTACTCGGAGAATCCTAGGTGGGTTTTACATAAAGGGGGCATGGAATCACAACAGTGATTGAGATTTATGGTCCCCCTAAAGTTCAGGAAGGTTTGTGTGTGAGGTTCAAATGGATCCGTCTCATTCCCTGCTGAACTTTCCTTGGAACCTGTCTGCATGGTGTAGTAAAACCCTTTAGAGGGGTGTGATTTGTAGAGCACGCTAACTGCCCCATATTGACCTTGCTGATGTGAACTAAAATGTACCTAGTTCATATCCACATAGCCCTAGCATTGATGTGAACTTGAGTGTGTTTGAGTTCATTCCAGCAGAGTTTCTATGGGGCAGTTTTTTCCAAATGATACCCCTCTAATGTGCTTTATGAAGTGTGTAGCCAAGTCCTTATTAGCTTCTGAACAGCTGCAGTGAGGAGCAAAAACAACCAGCCTTCTTGTGGCATGACTGTCTTTTCCAGTCTTGCTTAACGGTGAAAGTGGGAAATGCAGTTTCTCTGAGCGATCTGTTCATAATAAGACTCCTTTTAGTAACGTGCTGTAATGACTTTGCTGGGGCACAATTGAGTGGCTTGTCATCTGTCCTGATCTTATTAGACCTGTCGCCAAAATTCAACATATTAGATCATAAGTTGCTCTTTATCTTGGCTGCCATCAGTATCTATGGCAGTTTGTGCTCCTAGTTCCCGTTATCTTTCTGATGGCTTTGGGTAGCTTGTAGTTCTGATCTATCATGCAACTTATTGGTCAGTGTGCTATATGAAGTCAGATTCCTTCATCCTGCATCTTTAGCCTTTTTACACTATAATGCCTGGTTTCTTTAATCCCACTTTTAGGCAGATGATATTTCAGTTGAATGCCAAACAAAAACCAGATCCAAACATTACAAAGGAAATAGCAAAAAAGGCAGATTCAGTTAAAAATCTGAATCTGGTTCTTTCTTAAATTGTAAACTCATTGGTGCAGGGAATATCTTTTTTTGTATCACATTTGTACATCACCCAGTGCAATGGTCCATGATTTTGGATCTTATGCATTACTGCAGTGCAAATAATAAATAATAATGGTTCAGAATTAGGCTGGCAGCACGTGTCTTCAGAGTGGATTCAGCTGCTGTATCCAAACTTACCCAAACTGTGTCATGTTGAAACGTGGATGTGAATTCTGTGGCTTTTCCTGTCTCCAGATGAAATCAAATGCTATAGTCCCTTGATATTTCCTGAATCTCCCTGTTGTAACAGTACTAGTTTTCTGAGCGAACTTCCTAGCTGGGACACAGAGTTACGCTGACAAATGGCTATTTTATGCAGCACATACAGAAGTGATGGGGTTTAACAAATTAGGGCATGCAATGTGCTTTGGGATCATCAGCTGGGAGGTGATAGAGTAATGTGCAAAATATTATTAAACGTATTTAGCTGTTGAGGAAACTTTTAAAGAGTTTACTTACCAGAAACTAAATCCATAAACTAATATCCAAACCAAAATAACCCCCGAAAAATGAAACAAAATATACATTGATTTTTCCCTCAGTTTCTCTTTGGATCGAGTGTGGTCCATTTACATGTGTGTACCAGGAGGTGACTTGATTTTTTTAAAGACAACTGTCAGTGAGCTAACAAACTGATATTGTTTCTGCTAGCGAATTTTACAGGCCAGGGGCACAGATGTATCTAGCTTTCCTGGTCTGACTCTTGCTACAAAACTCCAAAGTTTACTAGTGCAATGGGGATTTTGAAATCTACTGAAAAGTGTTAATATCAAAGTTGGACTTGCAAAAGCCCCATGTCTGAACTATACCTGAAGTGAAGTCTAGATCTAATTCAAACTTGGCAGTGAATCCCTCTTTCTTCCTTGTTTTGAATCACCAGTTGTGAAGATTTCAGAACTTTGAGAAGTCCAGATCTAAGCTCTGATCCCTGATTTCCAATTTAATATTTTTCCCTTCATTTGAATGAGATCGTTTTTATTTCTTGTTCTTACTTTTACCTCTATGGATGAGAAATATGTAGGATAGAAAGAAATAAAGTCAAAATCAAGAAGAAAGGGAGTTGGCCATTAATTAACACTCAACTGCCAAAGAACCTTGTAAATAGAGTGATTTGAAAGGCCCAAATCGGCAGCCCTGCAAAGAAGAGTCCTCTGTTTAGCTACAAAGCAATGGGATAGCCCAGGCAATAGCAAAGCGGACTTCCCCAGATGTCCTCTTTAATTGTGCCTAGGTGGGAGGTCACTTTGAAGGAAAAGAAGTCAATTCAGATCCTGTGCCTCCTTTCTGTTCTTCTGGGTATGTCTACACTGCAAGTAAAAACTCATAATTGGTCCATGCCAACTCACTGAGGCTTGAGCTAATTAGCTGTGTTATAGGTGTCTGATCTCTGGTTACTGCCCAGGCTCTAGGATCCTGCATGATGGAAGGATCTCAGAGTTCTGGATGCAGCTGGAGCCTGAACATCTACACCGCAATTAAAAAGCCCCTTAGTCTGAACCCCACGAGCCCAAATCATCTGGCCTGGGCCAGCTGCCGGTATCTAACTGCAGTGTAAATATAACCCTAGATGCGCCACTGAGGGCTAATCTACAGTGAAAAGTTACATCAGCATAGCTACATCTCTCAAAGTTGTGAGAAAATGCACACTCTTCAGAGACGTAATTAAGGTGATTTAAACCCTGCTCTCAACAGTGCTAGATCGATGGAAGAATTCTTCTGCTGACAGAGTTTCCACCTCTCAGGGAAGTGCATTACCTACAGAGAACGGTCACTGCAGTAAGTTTCTATACTGAAGGATTCTAGCAATGCATCTGTAGCTCTGAAGCTGTGCCATGTTGACGTAGGCTGAGATTGTAGTCCTGGGGGCCTGTTGTGGTGAAGGTTTTGTGTGATGTAGACACCTGCCCAATTAGAAAGTGGATGGAGAACACAGGCCACTGCACAATGGCCTCAAAGAAGCCTGGTATAAACTTATACTTGCCACTGACCTGGATTGGGTTTGAGCCATTGATTTTAATCTGACTTCCTGTGTAACACAGGCCAGAGAACCTCCCCCAGTAATTCCTGCACCAGGCCTGTATCTTGTAACTGAGCTAGACCATATTTTTTTGGAAAGAATCATCCAGACTCGTTTTAAAGCTTTTCAAGTGATAGAGAATCCACCATATCCCTGGGTAAGCTGTTCTAGTGATGAATTGCCCTCATTTATCTCTTACCAGAATTTGTGTAGCTTTAGCTTACAGTCATTGGATCTCATTCCACTTAAAGAGCACTTTGTGGTCCAAATTCTCTCCTGAGGTACTTGTGTCAAATCACCTCTCCATTTTATCTTGGATTAACTAAATATATGGAGCTGCTTACATCTCTAACAGTGTGGCATGTTTTCCAGACTTAAGCACATTCTTGTAGCTCTTTTCTGAACCAGCTACCGGTATTTCTAGGTAAAAGACTCCATAGCTCATTACCAGTCCTGTGGGTCAACCAGCCAGTCCACCAGAGCCTCCAACCTGAACATCTTTACATTATTTACCTTTGAGTCCTCATTCACTGGAGAATAAAAATTGTTTCAAGTGCTCACCTACTGTGAACCAGAATTCCACACACACTGGCCATTCCCTAACTGGGATGGAGCATGTGTTCATGGAATCAGAAAAGTCAGAGATGGAAAATAGTTCTCTTAGGTTATGATCTCTACACTAGAAAAGCTGTTGACGTTAAGTTGACTTAATAAGGTCGTCTTAGGTGCTAATCCCCGTCCACACTGGCTTAAATCTACCTAATAAGGCTGATTTAAGCGTTAAGTCGACCTAAAAGGAGGTGGTATTAAGTCGACTTAACTTTTCCTTAAGTCGACTTAAGGAAAGCCCAGTGTGGACGCGGAGTAGTTTAGGTTGACTTAAGCCTCCTTAAGTCGACCTAACTTGTAAGTGTAGATGCATCCTTAGTGTCTATCTCCATGTCCATGCAGGGTTATTCATTTTTGTATGTAGATCATGGCTGGCCTGCTCACATTTGCAAGGGAAGCTGAAAGTGGAAAGGGCCCTTCCTGCCATGCTTTGTGCATTTTTGCAGGAGATATCCACAACCACAGATCCTTGTGCTATTTGAGCATTGGATTGAGAGTTTGTTACCAAGGTCAGCACTGCTTTACTCCCCAGAAAAGAGGGACATGTCCCCTCCACCTCATGCACTGAAGAACCTTGTAAGCAGAGCATGAAGGAAGCTTGAAAAGAAGTGAAAGAAGCATTTCGGATTATGTTCCCACCAGCACCCAAGAAGTATTTTGCACTGTGAGCTCCGTAGGAAGAGCAAGCATCTCTGGGGAGTGGAAGAGGTGACATACGCAGGCACATCTCTGCTAGCATGTCTGGGCCTAGAATTAAAGACCCAGCACAATGCTGTGTGTTTCGCCCGGCTCAGTTTTACAGCTCCCAAGCACTGGATTTTCCACCGCTTCTCATGGGAGAGTGATTCTAGCTCTTGCATGTTCTAGTGCAGGACACCCAAGCAGCAGAAAATAGGTGTGCATCTATTCCATGGAATTGTAGTTGTGAGTTCTCCTGTTACCGTTGTTGCTGCAAGGTCTTGAGTTCTGATGGCACTCCATTAAAAAGATGGGATTAAGAATTAGTGCAGCACCGTGGAAGGGACAGGCAAAACAACTCAGCGGCTCCAAACAACAAATTATCCTTGAATCAAACATCTCATTAGTGGCTTCAGTGTCACCACTCTGTTTTGCATAATTAAGTTTCATGGGGTGTCACAATTAATAGTTGTGCCACAACCTAGGTAGGCACAATCTCCAATTTATTTACTCCTGACTGTATCTGAAAGTGCTGTGTTGTGAATTAGAAGCACTTCCAAGTAGAGGAGGGTGCATTCTGGGTCATAAACTGAGTAAGGCTCTAATTGCTCTCCTACAAAAGAGAACCGCAAATAAGACAGTTGTCTCCTTTTTTCCTCCAGAAACCCCCCTTTCCCCCTGTTGATGTGTGTCTGCAAATCCTCATTCCCGTCTAAATAATACAGTTGTGGCACTGAAAACCTTGTAGTAGCTTTTTTTCCGGCTTGACAGCTCCTACTCTATAATATTTCAAGGTGTATTCCCCCCCACCACCCCGTTCATCTTCCTTCTTGAGACTCCACTGCAGAGAAACTCATTTAAAACTGCATATTATGGCTCTGTATATTATCAGTCAACTATCTGAACACGCAGTCAAGATGGAAAGTGACAGGGTGATGGAGGGAGTTAGACTCTTGGAATTAACTGGGAAAAAAGCCAAAATGACATTAGAAGCACTTGGATACGGCGATACGCAAAGCACCTTAGTCTCTGTGCAAGATACTGAGGGAGGGCCAGGAATGAATCATTTATCAAGGCTGGGGGATTAAAACCTGACCAGCAAATACTCTTCTTGAAGAGTTTTCCCTGGAAGGAAGAAGAAGTCAGAGAGTTAGCAACAGTTTCAACCACTAATGGCTGCATCCCATTGAGGGACAATAGATGGTCTCGCAGTCTAGAAACTCTCTGGGCCAAATGAGCTTTTCTTGCTTCAAATATGTCTTAATCATAGTTTCTTATAGGATTATGAAGAAGCTGGTAGAGCTGTATTTATTTATTTATTAGCTTAACAAGTATTTCTCAGGTGTTTGATAAGACTTGAAGCCCCCAGTCTCTGAACAGGGAGGGAGAGACTGAGCTTCCCACAAGTTTTTGCTGCTGCTTCTTCAGATAGGGAAAGCTGCCATTTCCTGCTAAAAACCCATTTGTCTTGCAAATTTCTATAATGAGCAGATTTTGCAATAAATACCATGTAATCTGCAATGACAGTTCTCTCATTTCTTTTTTATTAGTTCAATCTTTTCAGCATCTGAAACACGTAGCTGTGGAGTCTCAGAAGAGATTTAGGCAGCTCTATGTTTTTTTTTTCTTTTTGAACACCTTGGCACAGAATTCCACCATCCATTCTCCTGTTGCAGCCTCCCCATTCCCCCTTTGCTATCTTTCAATTATTTATTCCATTGTATATTTAACAGCATCTGTCCATAGCCCAAGGCACTCTTCATGTAATTTAGAGTACACACACTCATACATTAGACATGTCCCATCATCCCCTATCTGTACTGCTACAACATCCTACAAAGCAACACTCAGATCAGTTCACCCATGACCTTATCCCATTCCCAAATGCCTGCAAAAATGTATTGGCTTTCAACTTGAAGGCCACGAAGTGTGGCCCTTTCTGGGGACTGTGGATGGTACTTTCTCGCTCTTCTGGCGAATGTCTTGCTACTAGTTCCCATCTCTCTTAAATGAGCAGTAGCAGGACTAGTTACAACTCTAGGGGTAGTTTAATAGTTGCTAGTTTGGCCAAACACACAGGAGCTTGAACTGAGAGCTCCCAAGTTAAAAGTATGAGCTGCTGCAACTTGAGATAAAGAGCTAAGATTGCCTAGCTGGTGCTGTAGCAAATTCACAGCTCTGTGACTTAGGATCAGAGGAGGACCTGTAACAAATGCTGACCAGTGGGTTATAGTGAGACATGAAAAGAGATGGTCTCTCAAACAGTTGATAACCCTACGTAGGGCTTCACAGATCAAGGCCAGCACCTTAAGTTCCACTTGGGAAGCAGTACAGAATATGGGACACTGGTGCCAGGTGAATTTGAGTTTAATAATAAGCAGGAAATCACATCACAGTTTTCTAATCTCAGGGTGACAGAGGCATATGTAACTGTAGCAAGAGCTGCCTCTGAAAGGAGAGACCTTCACTCCAAGCTGAGCTGGCCGTGGCAGAAAAAAGCCATCTAAATGAGCCTGTGAGGAATAAATAAGAAAACAAACAGCATGCAGGATGGCCTTTGCGACAATATGCCATTCACAGTGACCTTTACCAAGGCGTATTTAAAACTCGGGTTTCTTTTTGTGCTTCCTCCAATCTAGAAGTGAATTAAAGATCCCATTGCTTGAAAAATGCTCCATCCTGGTGTAATAAAACTTGGTGAACTTTAACTTTCATTTTCATCTCAATCTCTTTATTTTTCTTTTAACAGGTAAGTGCCATTTGCTTATTGTTGAACTTCATGAAGGTCCAGAGTTTGGGATGTAAAACATCCTCGCCTGGTTGGAGATTCCTTGGCAGGTAAACCCATTTTTTCTCCTCTCCATTCAAGCTGTTTTCTTTTCTTCCCGATGTTGCTGAGGTTGGCTGATATTGCAGAGAAGCAACTGTACATTTATAGTTCACTGTTTTGAGTTGAGTTGCCATTAGGTTGGTTGTGCTGTCTGTCTTTATGATTTGGGTTGAATGTTGTATTTTGGGAAGGTGAAGGGTTCAGGGCCCCAAGAAATATGAACCTTGGAAGTTCAGTGTCTGGAAGCAGCTTAGGTACATGGTGCTTTTCCTCATAGCCCTTTGCTTTTACACAGACATAACGGGGCTTTTTAGTAAGTTCATATGATAAATCTGACCAAGAATTCTTAGGATTCTAAAGACAGTCATGAAGATTCCCAAGAGACAGGAGTCAAAAGTAGAGCTCTGAAAAGCTTCTCAGTTGTGCTGCTTCCAAAATGATGCTGGACTTCACTTATATTCACACCCCTCAGGGTTTCCAGTGCATGGTGTTTGCATTAAAAGAACTGGCTTTCACAAGTTTTTCGGTCAATTTTCCCCAAATATTCTCATTGTAGAGCAGTTTTCAGACTCACTTTCACTTCAGGCATTCCCCATCCTTAATTCTAGACAGGTTTCTATTTTTATTGCTTAAAACATATTCTTTGTTTGGATGTCTAGCTTGATCATATGACACACACAACACGAGTGGCTGACAAAACTGGCCAAAAGACTAACTTCAACTGCAAAATGTTTTTGCAAACTGCTCAAACTGAGATGCTCCCAGCTCAACTCCTATAAGTACTCAGACTGAGCTCCAAATGGAAATTCAGAAGTAAATGACCAATTCCAATCAGTAATGCATTAATGCATCAGTAATCTGGGACAGGAAAAACCTTCCTATGAGTTAGATCTTTCCAGTCTTGCTCTCTTTACAGATAGATCCCTGCCATTATCTACTTTTTGTTTTTCCGTAAAAAGGCAAGGCTAGATCTGCCCTCACTTAAACCAGCATAAATCCAGAATAACAGCGCTGACTTCATCACCACTGAGATCAGAATCAGTCCTGCAATTGTTTACTGAAGCTGTCCTTGGATATATTTACCTGCATTTCAACTTCTCTCTCTTCTAGCATTTCTATGGCACTCTGGTAATTGAGCACCTCCCAAGTACAGTGTGTAAAAAGAAACAACAATAGCAATCTCTGCCTTCGTTTCCTTCTTTGCTAGCCTACAGGAGAAGAACCTTAATTATGGAGGGTTTTTTGTTTTAAAATGCTTCTGTGTGGGGGTGTGAAAAGGACTTACTGAATGACAACTAAATCAGGGATTTGAGTTTTCGTATTTCTGAACATGACAAGGCCCATGGTCATTATTCTCTCCTGCAGTACTAAGTTCTGTGGTCTGGGTCTAGTTCCCATGAAAGTTCTGTCTCCAGCACTCATGAGACTCTCCTGGTGGGTTAACAGTTTAATTGTTTCAGTGCAACACAGCTGCCAGGCTGTGGAAGGAGAGGCGATTTCTCAGGGAGTTAAAATGGAAGAATTAAAAAAAAAAAAAAATTCAAGCCATAGAATGACTTTGCAGCCTGAGGATGGGTGCCCTTTCTGATGCCTGATCTGATAGATGAGTCATTTTGTGCAATTCTTCCAACCAGAATCACTTCTGTCCTGCTTGGGTTCAGCTTTAGCCAGCTGCTCTTCATCTGGCTTTGGCTGTCACCCTTCCTTGAGGAGATGGTGCTCTTAGACATTGTGCAAGTGTTGCTGAAGAGTTGCTTGAGGTCTTTCAAATACCGCAACCAAAAAAAAAAAAAAAACCCGACTCCTCTTTGAAAATGAAAAGTTGTGAAAAACTTTGCTTTTGTTTCACCAGGTTGTTTTAATCTTTTGTTCAGAACCATTATTGAAACAGTTATCAATACTTTTCAGTAAATGGAAACATTTTCTTAAGTTTTCCATTAAATAAATGCATCCATTTTCCCGCACTCCCCATCCTTACTATTGAGTTGGAAAACAAAGATTTTTTAAAACATGTTTTGACCAGAGTTTCCTGCTGACATTTCACCATCCATCTCACCCATCAGCTTCATGTAGATGTTGAAGGAAAAGTTGTCCTTAATGCTCTGAAGGGCACCATTCTGTTAGGAAGGATTATTCAGTAGCTAGGTTACTAGACTGGGACTTGGTTGACCTAAGTTCAATTTCCTTCTCTGCCACGTACTTCCTGTGTGACTCTGGATAAGGCCTATATCTGGTCTGTGCCTGGTGGTACTTCTCTACCATGTAAGAGCGAGGATAAAGACATTAAAGACATTAAAATATTGTGAAGGAATCTGATACCATGGCAAAGGAAGCTCCTATATGAACCATAGATAGATAAGAGTTTCTTGGAGTAGGTATGACCTTGGCCTGCTTGTCTACTCCATATAGAAGGCATTTCCATTCACACCCACGAAGGAAGTATAGGTGTGTTTGGTGATCACGCTGCAGAAGTGACCAGCAGGATGAATATGAATGCACTTCCTTTGGCTGCCGACAGGAGCTCATCCACCAGAACAATGTACTATGCCGTTGGTTTGAGGCCTGACTGAGGGAGGTCTGATGTGTGCTACAGAGACTCTGGTTTTTGATCATCTTGCTTAAAAATGGGAGACAAAGTTCGCAGAGGAGGGACAGCACAGAAGAGGGTAAGAGGGCAGTTTGCAAGGCCTCTGACACTGAGTGGTGGTTTTAGTACTGGTCACATCATTCCATGTTTTAGAATGGGTAGCAGATTCCTCCTGGTCAAAGAAGCAGTGAAGAATCTCTAAGATTCCCAGTGTCACCACTTGGGAAGGGCTGGAGTCTGTCAATGGTGGTGGCCTTGACTGCCATCAGTGTCCCCATGATTACTGCTCTTGTGAATGATGAAGGACACTGTGTTCTGTCCTTGTTGCTCTTGGTGGCGTTTGCAGACATACTGGATGCAGGAATGATCTTCCCTGACATAAGATGATTCCTGGCAGCACATTGCATCCAGAACTCTATGCGTAGTGACTTTGTGAGAATGCTACATGGTTCACCAGCTATTCCCTTGGCTTCCATTCTCCAGAAATGCACCACCCATACTCTGCAGAGTGGAGGAGATAACTCTGTCTTAGTGGTCCCTTAGATTACTTCATCAATAAATATTAACAGAAGCCCTGCTTTCGGATGGTGTAATTTGACTGCTCAAGATGTGACCCTTCCACCGCTGGAATATTTCTGATGCGTGGTTTTCAGTTGGATGTCAGTAACCAGGATGGGAATGAGGAGGAACAGTTTGCCAGGTGGCTGCTGAACAAGATTTAGCGTTGTTATATAACTCTCTTCAGCTCATTCACAGGATGTCACTTTTTCTCAAGTCTGCACATTATCTCACCCTAGCAGATGCAGCGAGGTAGAAATACAAGGCTATTTGTGATGCAGTTTATTAAGACACGTTTTAGAGCTGGTTGGAGGAGGCACTGGCTGGAAATGTTAATCATCATAACGAACAATGTATTGACCTGCCTCCTGCTTTACCTTGCTGCCTGGGGGAATTGGAGAGGAACCTAGGACAGGATATCACTCTAATGCAGAGATTTTTTTTGTCCCCGTTGCCCTCCTGGCTGCTTTTCTAAATGTATCAGAATGTATCATTGGCGTGTTAGAAAGAACAAACCATTACCTACAAAGAGACAATGGTTTTTTTGCATTCAGTGCATTGTGGAGAAGGAAACTTGTTACTGGGAATCATATTGCTTGCAATGGGAGTGATCTAACCTCAGGGGAAACAAATGATACCATGGCTAGCCCCCCCCCCCCCCCCGCCCCCCAGTTGCTGTTGCTTCAGAAGAAAAGGTGTAATTATTTTCCCCTTTTGTTTTAGACTTCTGAGAGTTAAGGGAGCTTGAGGATTATAGTGGTCTATCTTAAAGGTTGAGAGACCCTTTTTGAGTCGAGCCTCGATCCCACCCACAGCACTACAAGTCTCTGTTTGATTTTATGAAGCTTGCTTTGGATAGATGGTATTTTTATAGTTCCTGCTTTGCTTCACCGATGGCCATATTGATGTAGCTGTTCGGCACAGCGCTAATAAATAGTTTATAAAAGTGTAGGTTCATTCTCTCAAGTGATCTACAGTTGTGCTTGGCTAGACTGCAAATCACAGCTTCAGTGACTGTCTCTCTTCATACCAACTGGGATAGGGACAGAGGTAAAAACAAAAACAATAGAAAGTCTCAGTCGTTCATGAGCCTGAGCTGAACTTTCCTGGTAAAGTAGCACTTTATGGGAGCAGCAGAGAGTGAAATGGTGGAGCTTAGTTTCATTAATGCAGTCTCACATTCTGCCCACCCATTAATGTTCCAGAATTGCTGATACATGGGGTGGTTGCTTTTATAACCTCCCAGAAGCAGTTTGACCTGTGGTGCACATAAGGTTTTGTACAAAGAATTCACTAATAAATAAATAAATAAATAAATAAATAATGGCCCAGTGCTAGCTGGGTTCAGGGACACGGGTGGCTAGCTCTAGTTATGGATGATATTAGACGCTGCAGGTACGGACTGGCTGCAAGCACATGGATCTAGGGTAGTGAAGTGACTGGGGTTTGTAATGTGTTAGCAATCTTCAAAGCGTCTGACGAAGTGGGATTTTCTCCCACGAAAGCTCATGCAATTAATAAATCTATTAGTCTTTAAAAGTGCCACAAGACTCTGTTGTCTCAATGCAAACAATGATAGGCATGCAGTGTTGAGGAAGATATCTTAGCTGGTTTCATTGAAGCCTAAGCTGTTCTAGGGTTGGTCCCAGCCAGCTCATATACATTGAAAGGGGTTATAACTTGTCTACATTAGGTTCTCAGAAGCGCTTTGTAATGTGCTGTTTAAACATGGTAGTTGACAGATTTTAAAATGCCACCTCGTTTCCTTGTCTGGATAGGGCCCAAGGAATTGATCCCACAATCAGACCTATGTGGAGAGAATTTGGCCGTTTGACTTTTTCATCTGCACCATCCTATGGACATTGCTCTCCGTCCCACTGCCCATGACCCAGGGCTTGTATAACCTGCCAGTTAGTGAATACCCCTTTGTACCTGATCTGTTTGGTAAAGTTCTCTGTTTCAGAGCCTGGAGCTTGAGTTCAAGCTGTAGATATTCACACATACCACAGGAGGGCCCTGCTTCAGTCCCTGATGTGTTGGCTAAGATGGTTGACCTCACATTTCCGTCATAGAGCATCTCATTCTCTGGAGCACCAATTCAGCATAATGGACCATAAGTGGTTGTGGGGTGGAAAGCCGCTGAACATATAGCACTGGCTAAAAGCTGTATTTAGTGATTCTGAGAAAAAGGAGAAATTCTCAAACCTATGCTGAGTTGCATCCTCAGTTCCTTGAGATATAACATAAAATCCTGTTTCAGAGCCTCTTACTTATGCAAATGGACACACCTAGCGGGTTCTGCACTGTGGAATCCCCTTGTAGTGAACCTGCGTGTCCACCCCCATGGAATGACTTCATTGCCAACAGAGTTTTGCTCTGAGTTCCTTACAAACAGGTTCTGCTGTTAAATGGCCTTTGATCTTTGTGCAGGAATCTCATGGATTACAAGGATGATTGGGGCCAGTATGTGACTGACTGAAAAGGAAATGGGACCATGCTCTCTTCACCAGTTCTGCCTTAATAGAAAGCTGGAGTTCCAAAAACATCTCTCTTTTTTTTAAATTCATCTTTGATCCAGGCTGTAAATCAGGCACTCCTTCCAGTTCTAACTCTCACATGCTTTGCTAATGAGACCACATCCTTTGTATTTCAAAATGCATGTAAACTGCCCTCTCTTCCCCCCCATCTCAGTGACATGGTGAGGGGTGATCCTTGAGACCCTCTTGCTAAACTTTTCCTAGTAAAATGCAGGTGTGTGTGTGGGGGGGGGAGAGGAATAGAGATGATTTCCCTGTTCCTCCTGTACTGCCTGCTGCAGGTAAACCAATTTGCCTAGGCTTGTTTTTATCCCTGGGGCTTATCGTGTTCCTTTCCAAAAGCAAAAAAGTTTTGCCTTTTTGAATGGACAAGATTATGGCAAATAGCAGGTAGCTCCATAATAAGATTCCAGGATTTGCACTCTGTCTGTGGATCACTCTGGAGCCTAAGGCATCTGGGGAGTCAATATGAAGCAAAGGAAACAGTTATAAGCATAATAATGGCATGGGTCCCTGCATCTTTCCCTTGCAGGATCAGGGCCATATACCATGTACAGTTCAGGGATCCTGGCAGCAAAGTACAGTTCAGTTGGAATTTACTTGCCCAGCATTGTCAGTTCCTTCCCTGTTCAAGAATGAAATAATTTTTGTCTAACCAGGAAAGAGAAATGATTAGATTGCCCATTGCCTCTTCCCTATACCCTTGCTTCCAACCACCTCTGACGCCTGGGGCGTCGCATAAGCAAAAGATGGAGGGAGTCATTTTCGTGACCATCCTCTGTTAAAATATTGGCAGCACATCTGTGCTGTATCTCTGGGAGCCCTGTCTGTTCCTGTTTTCCAGTGCAGTCCTGTTTCTTTGCTGGTGACGTGTCAGCTTGTGCGAGGTGATATTGAAACATTAATATCGGCAACTGACTTGACACACCGTCACAAAAGCTGTCAGAACTTGAGGTCGTAATGAGTTTGCCATTTGAAAGGCCAAGAGCACTTGGTTTGCTGTCCCCACCCCGCCCCTCAGCTCTCTCTGATGTGTGATTGGTGTTGACCAGGTTTTGTGCAGTGTAAGAACATAAGAACAGAAAAAGTTCAGCTGGCCTGGAAGAAGTATCTGTTTGCATAAGGCCATTGCTATTGCAATAGTCTGAGAGGGAAGGAGAAATAAAGCACATCCCTTAAAAATTGTTCTTGGCCTTACATACCATGGGCGTCTTAATACTGGCTGTACCCAGAACTGAATCTGTAGGCAGCCTTCACAACTGTAGCTATACACCTGTTTAATTAGCAGCTGATTGTCTAGTTATGCCTCCGTGTATTTAGCAATTAGCTGAATATCTATAATACTTCCCAATTCTTTTATACCCCTTTTCGTCCATGGATCTCAAAGTGCTTTCCAAAGGAAAACAGCATTCCCGTTCCATTTTGCAGATGGGTAAATTGAGGCACAGAGTGGGGAAGTGACTGGCCTAAAGCGATCCACCAACTCAGTGGCAGAACTGGGAGTTGAACTCAGGTGTCCTGAATCCCAGTCCTGTGCTTCATCCATAGGCCACATTGCTCCTGTTCGTCTAGCTATTTGTTAGTTATGCATCTATCTTTCTGTCTATGCATATCGCTATATAATTTCAACCATATCTATTATTGTGGTAACTGGATGACTATACTGTGATGCGGAAGAGTGTAAAATGTTTGCATTTCTGGAGGCAAATTTCCTCCGGACAACTATCAAGTATGTTTTTGTTGTTGCTGTTGTTCTTTCTTCAGGCCTGTTATTAACATATGGCTAGATCTCTCCATCTAATCACACCCTGCTGTGTTAATGATTCTGTGCTGTGTAATAGTACATCCACTTCAGGGGATCAGGTGTACACGGCAGGTGGTCTGGGTAGCAAGGCAGGATCTCAACCATTCAGGTGATGGGTGAGCAAATTTCAGTGTTAGCTATTGTCCACCTGGCATAAAGCTCTTTCTAGAGATACTCAGTGCAGCGCCATAGGCAGCCAGAAGGATGTTAGTAGCTAACTCTGGCTTTCTGCTGGGTGAGGAATGAGCATATCTTTAAAACAACAAACAAACAAATCATGCATGTTGTTAACCTTTAGCATTTATGTCCCCTTAGACAGTCTCCACCTTTTGTGTTGAGCATCTCTTTCTTTGTCGAAGTAAAAAGCATTCAGGAGGTAGGTTACCCACTTCTGCTTACAGGAAGTTCTTACCTCTTCTTCTGAAGTATTTCACCCAGGGCAGTCTATGGCTATGTCTACACTGGCAAGTTAGTTCGAATTACGGAGGCTTAATTCGAACTAACTAAAGCCATGGCTACACTAGGCTTTAGTTAGTTTGAATTAAGGGCTTCCTTAATTCGAACTAATAAGTTTGAATAGGGCTTCAGAAGTAAGGCTTTAATTTAAACTAACTAGTTCGAATTAGCCAATGTGGCCATGTTAATTCGAACTAATTTCTTAGTTCGAACTAACGAGCCATTGAAATGAATGGGGATCACTAATTCGAACTAAGCAAGTGCCATGAATGGCACTTGCTTAGTTCAAACTAACTTTTTCTAGTTCGAATTAAGCTAATTCGAACTAACTAAAATTAGTTCGAATTAGTTCGAACTAACTAATTTGAACTAATTTTAGCAAGTGTAGTCATAGCCTTGGAAACTAGAGTGGATGGATTGTGGCTCTGATCCGGCATTGCAGTAGGTTCCCATGAACACTCCATCCTTCAGGGCAACACAACTCCATGCAAACTCTTTGTCTGGTGCATCTGCATCCCTGCTGTTGTAAAACAGCTCTGCTATTTGGGCACAGCTGCTGGCCTCCTTTTGGACACATTTTGTGATCCATTGTTTAGATTGCTACAACGTGAGGTGGGATGTGGATAACTGCTTAGCACTGTCCTGTCTCTGGCCTGTTGAAGTCAGTGAGACTTTTACCAGTTGTCGCAACACAAGCCCAGTTAGGCCCATGTTGAATGCTTTTGATGATTCCACCTTTTACAGTTCAGGGCTAGTTATATCTTGGACCTCTCTCTCTCTCTCCCTCTCCTTGGGCACTCGTTCAAATCCCTGGGCTCTCATTTCTCTGGAATCCTGCTATTAGACTAGGTCTTCAGGCTACAACACCCCTGTGTGACAGCCATGATTATTCAGCAAACCTGGCTGTGTTGAGCCACCTTCACAGATTTCCTTCAGGAGCTGTGGCCAGCAGGTGGCACAGTGACCCAGCTTCTTCATAACTGCACATCATCTATTTCCATCAATAAGGATGCAGCGGGGAAAGGAAATGGCTAAACCAACAAACAACCTACAGGCATTCATCGTACCTGAGCTTTGGTAGATCCTAGCTTGTCCCAGACACCCCAAGCCCTGGGAGGAGTCAAAAAAAGTCTGCTTCCCAGCAGTCACTCTTCTATGTCTCTCTCAGCTTCAGGTGAGGTTCATAAGCCTCAAAGTTCTTTGTTTCATTTCCCTACTTTTTAGTTTTCCAAGACTAGAGTTTGCTTTTTAGTTGCAAGTTGTTTCAGCATTTTCCCATCAACTTTAATGGTCCACCATTGTCCATTCCTGGCAGAATAATGGCTGGGTACCTGAAGGTGGTTTTGTGTAAGCAACCATCTTAGGAAGTGCCTTGCACTGCCTGGTTGCTAATCACTGCACTGTTATGAGATGATGCTGTATTTGCACCACAGTTAATATTACAGTTTTCTACACACATACATATACACACTTTTGTAACCAAAACATGTATACAAACCTCCAAATGACCATCAAGTTCAGAACATTATACATTTTCATAAGACCTTACTTGACGTATTTTTAGACATAATAAATATACAGCTGGTTGAGTCAGTTCCTTATTCTTTGGGGTTCAGACTTCTATTCTCCCCTTATGATGTTTGGATCTAGTTTGTCACAGAGGGTCACATGATAAGTCATGAAACTATTACAGGCAGCTGACACATCTCTTACTCCATCCTCTCTTTCTGTACATATACACACTCACATATATTTAAATGCTCATTCAGAGAGTCCATTTAAATCAGTTTTAAGAACCCAGGCCTAGTGTCTGGTTAGATTTTCCTCCTCATCCTCCATAAATGTCTTTCTGCTTCTCCCTGTGAGCTCTGTGAGTGTTTGTAAACCCACAGCCCTCTGCTTGGATCAAAGACTGTCATGTTGCTTCTTTTTGGGTATTAGAACTACAAACCACTCTCTTTTTCTCTCACTTTTCAATCTTCTGAAACTTAGGACTGAGCAATCAATGAGGCTTTCTCATTCATAGCAGCGTCCTCTGTAATCTGTCTTAAAAGGAACATGGTGAATCTTCATTAGGCCCCCAAATGAGTCTAATTTTGAATATCTTTAATGATCTAGTAGCTTTCGTGATGCTTATTTTGGTTCTGAGAACACAAGACAATTAAAAAAAAAAATACTTGAGTGATGCCACTGCTCAGAGATGTTTCAATGGACGTGACCAGTAAGAGAATGTCACTAGATTGACTTCTTCATTCCATCTTGTGCAGCTGGCCTGTGTAACCTCCTCCTCCAGCTTACCTTTTGCAACAGTCTCTTAGGAACCTCTGTTTGTGTAGAACTCCTGTTGCTATAATACGATAGATCGTGCTTTAAGGAGCCATTGCCTAAGGCAGCTGATTGCCTTTCTGAATTGTGTTGTGGAAGTGCCAGTTCCCGAAGCACTTGTGTCCATGCGGTAACAGAATAAGGTCAACATTTGACACTAATTAGGTACCTTCTGGGCACTAGAGTCAGGTACCAAATGGATCACAGAGATTGAACTCTTCTCCTGGTGTCTCTCTAGGCACATTGGTGGGCCAGCATGACATGGGGAATCTTGCATTGTACCTGTCCTGTTCTATGGATGAGCATTGAGGTCTCTAGGGTGATTGGTCTAGGGTTTTTCTCCCAGCAGTGTGGTTTAAAGAAAAAAGCAGCCCCTGCTCCATTCCCCAAATTACAATGCAACAAACAAGACACTTTAAATCAATACAACAGTCACCATTACCGACATCAGGACAAAGGAATGTAAACAGATGCGCTCTAGCTCTGTGCTTTAAATGTCTTTCTTTTCTCCCCCTCTCCATTTAGATCACTCTTAGTTTTCCCTTTCTTGTATAAGAAAGGCCCAGCATGGGATGATGATGGTCACAAATGCAGTCTATAAAACCTTCGTTGTATTAATGACGTGTATGAAAGACATGTTGCAGCACAACTGCACTAATGCAGCCATATGACACCAATTTAATGTATTTTTCCCATTAAGCTACACGTTCAAGACATCTTTCAACCATTCTGAGTACATTAGTGATGAGTAAGATCTGTCTTTTTTGAGCATTACACATTTCACTGCTAACAGATGTCAGCACTCATTTGTCCCTTATGGAAAAGTCCTTGAGAACCTCATCAGGGATTAAGCTTTTAGGTCTCTGAAGCAACATAACAGGGTTCTATAGAAACTATTAAAAATCCTATAGAATTTAATCAAAAATGTCCTCATTTCTCTAGGCTTTCAATAGAAAAATGCAAATTGCCAATAAATTCTGTAAGATGGTTCAAAAGCTGCATAGGAAGTTGATCATTTTCTATTAAAATCTATAGGACTTTTCTACAGAAACTTTGTTTGTTGGAAGATTTTATTCATTTTCCAGTTCCAATCTAAACTCTTTTGTCGAGGGAGAGATCTTTTGCTAGTGAGTAGAGGGGATATTTATCTCCCATAGTTGTGTAATTTATGGCAAGAAGTTAAGTCCGTATTTTAAAATGACCAGAGGGAGGAGAAAGACAGACATTTTAGAATGTAGCAGGGAGAAAAATTTAGATGTGGATTTGGATAAGGGCATCTGTCTGAAAACGCTTTTATACAGGGAGGTGAGTGCTAGGTAGCAGAACAGCAGCAGAGAGAGAGCAAGAGAGTGTGTGCAACACACAAAAAGACATGTACTGTAGTTTTCCCCTTTTGGCTTCTTGGCTATGCTGCTGTTTATCCGATGCATTCAGCCCAGGATGTGGCAAATTAATGTTGGATTGGACACCCATTTAGTTAAACTGTCCATGTGTGTATAGAACAGCTCTGCATCCTTCCACAGTTGTGTTTGGCCTTTATGGTGTGGCCTGGGTATTCTGGAACATTGACTTCTCTGAAACCCAGGGCTTTGCTCAGAGAGGTCATTGCACCTGACTCATCCCTAGCAGAGCATGGCAAATACATGAGATGAAGAAGTTAATTACATGGAGAAGCCTCTGCTCAGCTAGGAAGTGAAAAGCTGCCACTGAAAGGATCATCTCCCTTAACTCCAGCCATTGGAGATGCTGTTGTGCATGTTAATGAAGGGAAGGCAGCAGCAGCCAAGCCAATAAAGAAGCATTAGAAGGAATAGTTGCAAAATGTTAGAGTATCTTGTAATTGTTTCCTGGAGGGTGGCTGCCTGTGTGACTAAAAAAGCCAGTGGCTGGAGCTGGGACAGGAAAAGTCCTAACCACACAGAGTCCAGCACACACCTGGTTTTGTGGCTTTTCTCCTTAGGATGAAACAGGCACCTTCATGCAGACAAAGCTTCATCCTGCTGCGGAAGCATTGTTAATCCAAATGGCCTTCAAGTGCTTCCTTGGATCATGAGCTCTTTAAGACAGGTCTGCCTCTTTGTTCTGTTTTGGTACCACACCTGACACAATTGGTTTCTGATCCATGACTTGGGCTCTTAGGTGCTACCACAATATAATTTTTTTTTAAAAAGTGTTTACAGGGAAAGATTAATGAGCATTGTGGTTAGCAAGTAAGTCAGTGGCTATAAGACTGCTACTCCAGTCTAATTTGGGTCCTGCATAAGGCTGAATGTCAGTGTGATGTGTGCTGTTCATGTTCCATTCCTGTGTACCATGGGGATGCAAGGCACTCCAGGCTGGTTGTATAACAACTTGAGTATCCTGGGAGCCAGGATTTCTTCCCTGGTGTCGTGATCCTGGCTGGATACCATACTCCTGTCGAACAGGAAAGTTCTATGCCTTCATTCCCTCCACAAATGCATGTACCAGTTCCAGAAACAATACTTATTTCCCCCTCCCCATATGCCACCCCCTTTACTTCAGCTAACGGAAGTCTCCCTTAGCTGGCAGCACCAGTATATTCTTTATCCTTCCCATGGGGAATAACAACACCTAGCTCTTATATAGCACTTGTTATCAATAGATCTCAAATCACTTTCCAACATTATCTCCCACTTATAGGTGGGGAAACTCAGCCACAAGGAACTGAAGTGAATTGTACAAGGTCACCTGGCAGGCCAAGGGCAGAGGCACAAGACGTTGATATCATACCACACAAATATGTCTGTAGCATCACCCTGCTCCAAAAAACTGGCATGATAGGGTGGTTGAGGCAAATTTGTAGGGATGGGAATGCAGTTTGTTCATAAATCGATGGTTTTGTATGTACAGATGGCAATCAAATGGTTTCAAAGTTCCTTAGACCCCACAAAGCCCTGGCTGAAATGATTTAATTGGGGTTGGTCCTCCTTTGAGGACTAGATGACTTCCTCAGGTCCCTTGCAATCCTAATCTTCTATGATTCTAGCTCAACTCTTCCAACCTTCTTTACTTTCTATTTTGCCAGAGAGGAAGTGTGAAACCTGGAACAATCCCATCTGCCAGGACTCACTTAGCAGCCAGGCAGGGTGCTGGAAAGACAGATAATGGAAAGAGAATCCTCCATCTCCTTCACATCCCTCACTGGCTGTGGAGCTACTTGGCAGCTGCTACTGTTGCTAGAGCTGTGTGAATAACATTTTTTTACTTCATTGGCAATTCTGAAAAATATGAAAAAAAATGGATTCATTTTCTGAATTTTCAGCAACATGGAGAGTTAAAAAAAAGTTTCAGGTCAAATTATACTTTTCATTTGGCTCAAAAGGAAATATTTGGTTTAGACTCTCAAATGGTTTTTAAATGTGTTTGCATTTTAAAAATCAAATCAAATGGAAATTTTGAAGCAAAAAGTCATTTTGACCACAAAAATTAGTGTTTAGTTTAAACAATTTCAAAACTAAACTAGACTTTGGGGGATTTTTTTCCCCAAGTTCAGACAATTTGACAATTTGGCATGAATTCATGAAAGGTTTTGGAGTAACCAAATTTATGGTTTTTTGAGGGCCGGGGGATGGGAAGAGTTTGGGTGGGGGAGTTTCAGCAGAGATTTACCCCATGGCTTTAGCCTCAGCACTGTCAATGCCAATATGGCCCCTCTGAGCTGAGGGGAAGTTCTAGGAAGGCCTGCACCACAGGAGAGCCTCTGACCCATTCCCAGGATCATGACAGAGCTGAGAAGGTGGGTGATCAGGAAATATTTCAAACCAGTGAAAGTGAGCAGATTTGCCCCTGAATGCAGGATGTAGATGTAAACTAGTGATCTGCCTCAGTATGTACCTGCTGCACTTGGTTGCACAACCCCTATGCAAATGGGTGCAAACCCAGACAGTAAAAATCAATTGACACAACTTACGTAATGTGACCATTTACCGACAAATAGAAATGTGTGCAAATCTGACATTAAGCATGCATTTACACTGCTTCCCTGGCTTAGAGAACAATGATTGACAGTGTTGTGTAAATGACATGTATCCTCCAATAGAGGCTAGGAAACATTTACCCATTCGAGATGTGTGTGTACTTTGGAAAATTGAACCATGTTGCCATGAGTTTACACACATCTAGAGGGATCATTTTTCATGCAGTTGCTTCCAGTGCTTGCAATCAATACCTATGGATGTAAAAAGGGTGGTGTGGAGAGGTAAGAGGGCATTGTAAACATAGTAATACAATTAAAACAGATGCTTTCCAAAGCTGGAGGACAGACAACATCCAAATTTCCTTCCCCACTTCCCTAAGATAAGAGGAATGGATACCACCTGTGTTCTTGCAAGCTGGTTTTTCCACTGTATTTGAAATGTTAAGAAGAAACTGATCAGTGCCTTCCGTCTAGCTGAGTAGAAATCTGTTTCCAGTCAACTTCTGGGAAACTTGATCGTCATTCAGTCCATGTGTAGGATGTCCAGACATGGGGAATGGGATACCAGGGGGTTGGAGTGGGTGCTGAATTTGTCCAGTGGTGGATGGATGTGCGTGTGTGCACGGTGCACAGGCATTGGGGATTATTGATTTGGATTGTAAATTTCCTAGGGTATGTGCGTGTGCATAGAGTCACTCACAGCTACCGCCTGCCTACCCCAGGCTCAAATCTGGCTCCTCCCTATTCATGTACACTCCCCTTAGGCATGTCCTTCCCTGTCCTTGCATGATCAGGTTCTAGTCCATGTCCACATCACACAGTGCCCTTTATGCTCACTCATAAACCATCTCTCTCTGAGCTCTCCTTCTTCATGTAGAGAAACAGGTAAAATCTGTGGTTGGTTGATTGATTGATTTATTATCCTGCCAGAGTAAAAGATCCAGCACAACTGCACATGGCAGCTGCTTTTTAAACCCCAGGAGCTGGGAGACTACACTGGACCACTGGGGCTGGTTTCTATTACTTGTGCCCATCAAACGGCCAGTTCCAGCCGAATCCAATAACAGCCATTTGAGATTAAATTCTGAGCACTTGAGTAATCTAAAACTAGCAAGGAGTCAGTGTCTCAGCAGTCAGTCGAGTGGTCTAGGCTGTCATCTTATTAGAGGGAGAGAGAAACTTTGATTTAACCAAAGACCCTTAATTTTCAAACAAGGAGGCAAATCAA
Source organism: Pelusios castaneus (assembly GCA_007922175.1). Taxonomy (NCBI): domain Eukaryota; kingdom Metazoa; phylum Chordata; order Testudines; family Pelomedusidae; genus Pelusios; species Pelusios castaneus. The sequence continues at coordinate 2,701,919 of ML685842.1, read as the reverse complement.
TAACGTTTCCTGTCTCCTACTGGCTGTTAGCATTTCACAGAGACTTTGACTTCTAAAAATCTCTCTTGTCCTTCTGTGTGTGGACTTGTTCAGCAACTTCCTTTGATGGGGAGATCCACACAAATCAACTAATTGAATTGGGGGTAGAGAACAAATATGTATATTTAGTCATTGGAGAGAGACAGGGAAAGTGCCAGGCCTGATTCCCCTGAGTTCTTTCTATCTTGACATTACTGGGCCAATGGCCCACAGCCCTGACCTGGAGTGAGTGCATAATATGTTCTTCATGTTAGTTCAGTTGTGGGGTTCCCTATATCTTCTTTACTCCAATGGAACTCTGTCTTTCACCTGGAGAAGCTGCCTTTGCCTGTGGTGAAATGTCAGTCCACACCTTATGTTTGGTGCTAGATAACATTGAGAAAATATACTATAATCACAAAAATAAACTAATATATGTTGCTGTAAAGAGGTTGGGAGGTCTAGAGGACAGGTCAATGGACTGACCCGAGTTCTTTTCCTGGATTTGCTGCTGCTTCTCTGTACTTAAAATCAGGATAATAGTCATTCCCTACCTACGTAAATCACTTTGAGATGCACAGATGTAATAAATGGTATAAGAGCTAAGTAATAATTATCTTTCAATTATCAAAATGAGCCTACTGACTTAAAATGATTAGGAATGGGTTTGGAAAATAAAAACCTGTCCCCTCATCCTTCCCCCTCCTTCTGCACAACCCCTTCTCCCCCAAAACACAGTTACCACTTTCCAGAGCCAAGCCCAGAACTGCTCTTTTGGGTTCTCGTTGTTGCCATCAGCCTGAACTAAGACTGGAACTGATAGCACCTGTCGTCATGGTATTTCCAGTCAGGACCAGAAGGATCGGAAACCCTGTTGGACAAAATGTTCTTATGAGACTCACAGCCCAGTTGTTCCCAAGAGATCAGAATTTGGGTGCTAATTGGAACCAGGTTCAGTGTCTTTTGGTGCCCGTGAAAGAGTGACCCACAAGTAAAAAGCTCAGTGGCAGTCAGCAAAGTCTTTTCCTCAAAGGATAAAGGCTGTAAGTTAAAAATAGCAACCCCACTGAAAAAAGAATAAGAAGTTGATCAGTGACATTGTGAGCCCTGGCTGCACAGCTATTCCCCTGGGCACTTTTGAAAGGCACTAGAATTCACCCCATGTTCACCAACACCAGGTAATGCCCCTGTCCCAGCCTGTCCACCCCACGAATTCTGCGTTGTATTAAATAGCGACACGATACCCATTCAAAATGCTAACTCAGCCAATCCTTCTACGCCTATCTTAATTGCAAGTTTAAATACCTCATTGCCTTTTAACTCTGTTCCATACAGCATGTGGTAAAGGTTTCTTCATATCAGAAAAAAAAATCTTTTTTTGAAAGAGAAGAAATAGAATGAAATTCTTTTTTCCCCAATGGAATCCACTTTTGCTTTAATTACTAAGTACAGCAGGCTGGATATGAAATGTTGAGTGTGAAAATCTGCCATATGCTCCTTGTTTTCTTTGCTAGCTCCCATTTCCAACCTGAGGACAGAGTCCATGTACCCTCTGAGGCAGGTTTTAAAAATAAACCCCTGAGTTCTCTCTGCTCTGGATGTCATTTTCCACACTTCTGAACTGAAAGGAGAGGCAACTAAGATGTGTGAATTAGATTCCGGTGTCTACATACTGGAGATCCTGGAACATTGGCTTTTATTCCACTTTGCTCCCTCCCCCCATGTTGTCCCCTCACTGTAGTCCTCCTAGAGGTGCACTGCATAAAAATCTTACCTCCTTGGAAGCTATTCTCTTATTTATTCCCTTCATATTCATAGGAAGCCACCCTGTGAGGCACCTGAGCTATGGGTGTCTGAATTCTCATATACTCCGCTCCCCTATAATAAATGACCTAGATAGTTCTTTCTTCCTGAACAAAGAGGTAAACAATACCCTCTCAAACAATGCTTTGCTGCTGTTATTGCACATTACAAAAAATGTTCATTTTAAGACTAGATTACCTATCTGTGGTACTTACATAGTTCCCATTGCTCTAGCATAGAAGTGCCTCCTAATCATGACTGTATTTATCCTCACAGCAACCCTGTGAAGTAGGGCAGTGCTGTTATCCTCTTGGGGAACTGAGACACAGAGAGACCAAGAACTGAGCTACATGGAGAGACTTTGCGACAATCACTGTTTCAGTTAGGGGTGTGACTTAGTACTGATACAGTGAGATCAGTACAACCCCTAATATGGATATAGTTGTAAGTATAAAGACATTTTGTACTGATTTAATGTCATTGCTCCAACTGCTCAGAATGTGATCCAGCAAAACCGTGAGATAGTCGGAGGGCACCAGGTATACCCCCATCTTGGAGGCCAGCGCTGAATGCTTTTCAAATGCTAGGCCCTGCAGGCTGTAGCCCTGGTAGATCCCAATAACAGCTCAGATGTTTGGCTAAGGGAAAAGAAATCTTACCAGGCCAGGCAGAAAGTGGAAGGTTGCAAATAGCCTGGACACTGTGGTTTAAACATTTATCAGTTAAGGAAAACAGTAGCAGCTTGTGCTGTGCCCCTGAGGGTCAGACCACTTTAGGTAGGGGCCTTCTTCAATCCAGCAGTATGAGTTCTGGGCACGGTTCTCTTTCAGATTCCCCTGCATTCAGCTTCCCAGAGGCTCCACCAGAGCAAGGATACATTTGGTTTTCCCATCAAAACATGACAGTTTTCTGGGAGAGCAGACAGAGTCCCTGGAAATATTTGTTCAGTTGAAAGCTCTGTTTTCTGTTTTGGAAAAAAAAGTCATCTTGTTTTTAAGACATGCTCCTTCCCCCCCACTTCATTCCCTACAGGAATACTTTGCCCATAAGTCTGGGCACAGAACTGAGGGCTTTCCCTATGTTCACACTCCCTCCAGAGTAGGTGGGAAGAGAAATGGATGGAGACTTGTTTCAGCTCCCTTCTTTATTGGAGTAGCAGAGTCTGTGGGTGTGCTTGTGTCTGCTGATGGTGGTGGGGACGGGGGGATGATATAGGCCAGTAGGGAATTAGAGTTCCTCGGAGTCTGGAGGAAAAGGAAGCAGAGAAGGCACTGTGAATTGGAGGGGTATGTCTGAATTACAAGGCCTGTCGGGCCTGCTCTATCCTATGGCCTGTGCCCCACACTTGTGTCTAAATTTTGCAAAAATTTTGCAAAATGACCCCGATACCTTTGAATGTCTCCATTATGCATAAATATTCACCCAATAGTTTAGGTAACTAATTTTCAGCCTTCTGATGGTTTGTGAAAAGTCATCTGTTATTCTTTGGAACAATCCTCTTGCTGATCATGGTGATTGTGATTGACACACCAAAGCTGTGCCTTGTCTCTTCTCCAAGCTAAAAGAAAGGCTCCAGTTCTGCTAGCTGTTAAACATTCCCTCCATTGTGATTTTAAAGTTGCACAAAGAACAAATAGGCTCTGAGGAGGCTGTTCTTCAGAATCCAGTTTGAGTCCTGACTGAGCCAACTTACTGTCTCCTCCTAGAAAAAGAACTGGGGGTCCAAGGCCCAGCTGGGGTAAATCAGCTTAGTTCTATTGATGCCGGTGTAATGACACTGACACCAGCTGAAGATCTGGCCCTGGGTTTGTAAAATTCACTCGTACTGTTCTGAATGCTCCTGGGCCCCATAACAATTTCCCTTTTCCACACACAAAACCTGTGATCTTATCTGATCTGTTCACTTTAAATTGGTCATCAGCACCTGGAAATTTCCTTTCCCCCCTTCACTATCATGTTTCAAGGAAGATAATTTACTATATCATGCTGTTTCTTTTATCCTCACTTAATGTAGCTGGGAATCCACAAATTCCCTATTACATTGTTTTGAATGTAACATACTAACCGTGAATCAGGGTTTGGGGAGCAGTAATTCTTCTGGTCGTATCTCTCTTTTATTCTGCATAGCTTTCCTTTAAGAAATGATCATTAATCCATGTTTCTGAGCCTTCCCATCAATCTATAATTGAATCATATAAAAAAGAAGACTTGATTTTACATCATGTAAGGGAGAACACAACTCTCCCTAATGCTTGTAGATTTCTAAGCACTAATCTCTAGATTTTTTTCTTTAAAAAAATCCCCTCATCTAATGTTATCTAAATTAATTGTGAACTTTAATATACTGTGATCTGAACAGCTCAGTTATCTTTGCTAGAGGAGACACTAACAGCTTAACAGACCCATCTTGCATTAAAAACAAAACCACTTCTAATAGATGTATAACCTTGGTATGTTGGGAAGCACCCCACTCAGACATCTTGAAAAGATGCTCAATTAATTACAGAACTTAAAAACACAGTATTGTACTGCAGGGCTTTCAGCTCTCTTTTCTCCGTTACCTCTCTCTGTATTACAATTCTGGAAAGGGCGTACTGTGGCTTGTTAGCATAGCAGAGTGGAAGGCAGGGCTCTTGGGTTGTATTGCCAGTACCCTCAGTGACTCACTCAGTGACCTTGGACAAATAATTAACCTGTTTTTGGTTTAGTGCTTCCTTCTTTTTCATACCTCCTTCTCTGTTAGGGTATGTCTACCTTGGAGGCTCTGTTAAGTCAACCTAACAAGGTCAACCTTGTTAAGTCAACTTAGAGAGTCCACACTGAAAACTCCTGTTGACTGCCTGTGTCCACACTGGCACGTGCTAGGTAGACGGAGGAGTGGTGTGTTGTGGGTAGCTGTCCCACATTGCACTGGGACCTGGTGGCCAATTAGGTCAACTTAAGGGCTTTCTTAACCTTCCTTAAGCTGACCTAGGGCTCCAGGGTAGACGTACCCTTATGTGTGGGGTTTTGGGACTGGTACTTCCCTCCGTCAGTTTTATATTGGTGTAATTCCATTGGACTGGACCAGTATTGGATGTGCTACTCCAGATTTATTTTAGTATAGATGTGCTACACCTTTATAAACTATAGATTTGCAAGTCACTCCCTCTCCCCCTCCCCTCGCCCCCAAGCACACACTTTAGCACATCCCCATTCAAATGGTAATGTAAATTTAATTCTTGGAGTCCATTTGGGAATTTTTGGACAAAACATTTTCCCATGAAAAATGCATATTTGTCAATACCGAAACTTTGTGCAGGAAAGGGTTGCTTGCAGTGAAACTTTCATCAAGAAGCTCTCTCGGGGCCAGGATGGAATTTCTAGTCAAAACCAGAGTGAGAATGAGACTTGCCAAGTTAGCATTCGCCAGAGATATGGAAGACTTGGGTTCAGGGGGCCTATTCCAAATCAGATAGAGCAGATCTCCCCTATCTCAAGTCAGTGTCCTAATCACTGGAATACAGAGTAAGTGTCTTGTGCTCTGGCCCAATGAATAATTATTTACACTGGAACATCTTCATCAAGAGAGACTGCATGAGCCCCACCCAAAAATTGCCCATGGATTGGTGGCTGGGGCACTGCGCTGGGATGTGGGAGACCCAGCTTCATGGCACCACTGCAAACCAGGCACCAGAGGGATTTGAACATTAGTTCCTCAGATCCCAGGGGATTGCCCTAAGCAACTGGCTGTTGGTTATTCAGGGACACGGAGGTGCTATGTCTCTCGTTTGTTAATAAATAAATAAATAAATAAAATATGAAGGATCTTGGTCTCATCCCCATGGAGAGAGAGGGAAGTTATGAAATCATGAACATTTTCATGGGATGGGATAAACATTTCCTGCTATTTCCTGTAGTGCTCTACCTCTAAGACACAGCTCAGCCTGCAAAATCACCTTGTTTTCTTTAATCCTGAATCTCCCCCGAAAGAAATGTGAAGGGAAAGTGACTCATGAGTTAGAGTTTAGTGAATCTACAGTCCTCCCTCCTCCCCTGCCCAAATAGTGTCCTGGAGTTTCCAAGAGGTTTGCCCAGACAGTGCAATGACATTTTGAAGCCAGGTGGTAGCTACTTTAAGTTTCTCCTTTTGCCCTTATTCTCCTCACTTTAGTGAGGTCCCACTTTCTGGCATTTCAGTAATTCTGCTTCTTTTCTTTAGCTCTGCATTTTGCTTCCCCTTTTCTCCTCCTTGCTGCAGTAGTAGAAGAAGAAAGATTAATCTGACATCTCCACAGCCAGTAGATTCCACCCAGTGAAGTCAGGGTGTCCATTTTAAGCAAGCTATTTGGAGTCTTGACAGCAGTGTGTGCAAAGGGAATTGTGCTGAATCCCAGCCTGAAATGTGTTTAACTTCTACAAAAGGTGGTTAGAAAAGCACTGCATTGAAAATTTGTTAAGTTCACTTGTATCAGGGAGAAGGCAAAAGCAGTCTTGCTGTACATCCATTTAACAGCTCCTCTCCCTGTATCCTCTGCTCGATTCGCAGTCCCATCTGCTGTATATTTCTCAGCCTGACATGCATTTTCTCCTTTCTCTTGCCATTGTTGCATTGGCAGGTTCATCTGTTTTAAAATGGAATAGATGTGTCTGGTGCCGTGTCTGCTGCCACATCACCTTGCAATTTTTCTGCGCTGACAGTGATGCTGTTTCATTGTCCCCGCTCTGTTCCTTAACCCACTGCAGTCTCCTGGGCTTTCCCTCAGCCAGTGCCAGTCTAGGCACTGCCCAGGACACAGTCTACCCAGGGCATCAGTTTATAAAGGGCATCTCCAGTCCAGCTGTTAGGTCAAGCAGCTGGAAGCCAGCAGTTGTGAGCCTTAGGGCACATCTGCATTGCAATCACAGAGTGAGATTGCAGCTCATGTAGACATACCTGAGCTAACTTTAGTCTAGCTAACACAGGGACCAGTAGCAGTGAGACAGTGTGGCATGGGCCTCCCTGGAGTACTTCCTCCAGCCACGAGCCTGCACAGAAGCCCATGGTGCTGTGATTTCACTGATACAGTGCTGGAGCTGGGTAGATTGAATCAAACTCAGGAGTGTCTACCCATGCTACAGTCATACCTACAGAAGCAATGGCGATAGACCCCCTAATCCCAGCTATCAGATGCTTTATGACCTCGAGTAAGTCTTGCCATCTCTCTGTACTTCAGGCTGCATAGCTGTGAAATGGGGTCAGTGAGCTTGAGCTGCCTCCCAGGAAAGGGGTAGAGGGTTTTTTGTACAAATCCTGGAAGGTCCTTGGAGAAAAGGAGCACTGGGAGTGGTCAGCAGGACGGTTAGCCTCAGTGAGGGATGTGTAAATAGACAGCTTGGGAGGTACCTTAAAGGGCAGAATAGGGTTGTGGGAAGGGTGTGTGCTAAAGGGGTAATGGGAAGCAGGAAGGCCGGGGGTAGTGAAGGGAATTAAATGGCTGCAACCACCCGTCCTTCATACACAGTGCTTCCTGTTGTTGGAATGCAGAAAGAATCCTGAGTAAGGAGTAGATTTCCTTTTCAAATACCAGCTTCATAAGGAAGTCAGATAGGTTGTTCCTTCTGAACCCCAAGTGGTGCAACTGAGCACCCGCAAAACAAAGAAACTAGCAGAAGGGAAGAGAACACGGGCCAGGTACAAAGCTAACACCCCATCAGGAGGACTCCTTTGGGAAGCGTTGTGGGTCTAAAAGTCAGAGGGAAAAGCCCTGGGAGGAAAGGCTCCCAGGTTCCCTTCCTGGCTGGATTAATGCAGAAGCTATAGAGACTGAAGCCCCAGGCTCCAGCCCCTAAGGCCCCTTCAAGATTTGGCCCCTGCCACCCGCCCACCACAGCACCAGTGGACCTTGCTTGGGGGTGGGAGTGGGGATGCTGGGAGGGTCCCTGCCCTGCCAGTACTGGGGGGAGGGTTGCGCCCAGGGGTCAGAGGCCAGATTCCAGGCATTCCCTCCTTGCCCCCTGGCAGGCTGGTCTGCCCCCAGGGGCAGGGCAGGCTGGTGCATGCACCTAGGGGAAGGGCCAACTGGTGTGCAGTGTGGCCTCTGACAGGTCCTGGAGGGTCGCACCATGCGCCAGCCGGCCCGGCCCCCAAGGGCAGACTAGATGGCCTGGAACCAGGGCAGGAGTGCTCTCTGGCCCCAGCCTTTGCCCACCCAGTGACAGCCTGCCCACGGGCCACCATAGTGGGGGGCTGGAGCCTGAGGCAGGGTGCCCCATGGTGGCGGGAGGGTGGGGCTCCAGTCCTAGGGGGTTTCTCCATGGGAATGGGCAGCCGGGGCCCCAGGGGCACTTAATCCGGCCCTAGTGATAGATGCAGGAAAGTAGGTAACTAAGTCTCCTAGGTTCTGTGCACAGCTCTGCAGAGCCACTGTGAGAGCTTGGGCAATTCCTTAACTGCTGTATAATGAAGTAATTAGCTATCTCTTGAAAGCTGCAAGCCTGTGTAGCACTTGGATTTGAAAGGCAGGTTGAGATCTCCAAATTAAGAGCCTGGCTTAGCCCTGGAACATGTGTACCCAATTCCCATCAGCTGTGCCTGCATGCCAAAGGCCTTCATGCATTAGACTAGCTCACATTCCTTTCCTGGTGTCAAGATTCATGTGCAGTGGGTCTGTTTATTCTATGTATAAAATGGCTGAGCCCAGCAACATTACAGGAGAACAGCTACAATATATGAGAGAGTTCTGTGGGGAAAACGAGGAATAGCAGGTTTGATCAATCATGTGTTACATGGCTGTGTTCATTTCTGCTCTGAAAAATAGAAGAAACAAGATTAAAGCCATAGGCAGGTTTGCTCTGGTCTATCTCCTCCCAGCCCACAAGCAACATATGTGTGTGGATACAATTACCCAAAAAGTCTAACTATCCCCTGGCCCTAATAACACATTAGCAGCTACCATGGGAACTCCCGGTATGCTCTGAACCTCAGCGATAAAACTGTTGCTTAGAAGGGCTACCGACAGATATGTGCTCTTATTATTTTATTCATGACTTTTCTTTCCCCCTTCTTAGAGTTGCTTCTGAATTTCAGATGGATTATCCAGATTGCAAAGTCCAAAGCCTTCAGATGCCTGCTAGAGCCTTCTGTTCCACTGCAGCTAATTCCATGGAGGATCGATGTCTGCGTAGCAAATGTTCCAGACAGCCTCTTGAGATGGATCAGAGTTGGATGGCTGGCTAGGGTGCTCTTGTAAACAAATGGAAGCAGCACTGAGCATCCTGGTTACATGGATCTCGGCTTCTGTGGAACAGCAGCCTGGACCATTCGGTGCTCATTAATAGATTGCCCCTTAGCAGCAGTTCTACACTAAGCAGGAATAGAAAGTCACTGCTCCAGCAGAGTCTAGTGGTGATTGTTTTAGCTACTAGAGCACAGACAAAATGTACCGTGCAAAGGAAATGAATAGCAATTCTGAGCCCCATTATGTGCTACTCCCTGAAGGCACTTGACCGGCCCGTCATTAGTTAATATTCAAATCAAATGAAAATGTTAATGTTAAGTATCCCGAGGAATGTACCAACCTCTGCTCCTAAAACCTCTAGATATTTTTATTTTAATTCTAATTTTTCATTTGAGCTGAGTGTGTATTAAGGTGTACAAGGTAATGTGTGGCTTCCCCTGTTTACCGGGAAATGTAAGCAAGTGGGAGTTCTGAGTTCCACAGAAAGTTTGCTTGTCCGCAGGTTGTAAAGGATTGCTCTTGTGTTTGAGGGAAAGACAAGAAAGCAGGCATGCTGGGTTCTATTACCACTTTTAGCAGCTGACACCCTGTGCAAATCCCAGCACCCACACCCTGTGCCTCAGTTTCCCCATCTTCAAAACAGGGATAATGGTTCTGATCTACCTCACGCAAGACATTGTTTGAGCCTCAATTAGCATTTGCCACGTGCTTTGAGACCTTCCCATCCATTATGGAAAAAATCCTATCGAATTTAGTGGGAAGGATACCAGTATGCTTCTATAATACCTATCCAAGTACAGCACTTTAAGGACACTAGAGGTATGTCTACACTTGAAAGTTAGGTCGACTTAAGGACGCTTAAGTTGACCTAAAGAACCTCATGTCCACACCAGGCTTTCATTAAGTCGACTTAAGGGCTTCCTTAAGTCGACATAATAACTACTGCTGTTTAGGTTGACTTAATGGCTAAGTCGATTTGTTAAGTCAACCTAAAACCGGTGTGGACACCCTAGGTTGACGTGCTCCCTTCTTGGTGGGAAGCCTCAGGGTCCCAGGGAGAGGGCAGCCGTGGCGGGTCCCAGGGAGAACGCAGCTGCAGCTGCCCTCTTGCCAGAACCCACATGGGTCCCAGGGAGAAGGGAGCCCTGGCTCTCTTCAGCCAGGGAGCCATGGGTCCCTTGTCCCTGGGTGCTGGGAGCCACAGCTCGCTTTTGACTTCAGAGTCTAGTATAGACTCTGTAAGTCAACTTAAAAAGGTCGACTTTATGTCGACTTAAGTCAACCATGTTAAGTCGACTTAACAGAGTCAACGTAGTTTTTTAAGAGTAGACATACCCAATGGGTGCGTCTACACTGGCAACTTAGGTCAACTGAAGGAGGTTTAAGTCGACCTAAACAAAGCTGCGTCCACACTGAGCTTTTATTAAGTCAACTTAAGCATTTCCTTAAGTCAACTTAAGGAAAGCTTAAATTGACTTAATAACACCTAATTTTAGGTTGACTTAAGCCTTAAGTCAACTCCTTAAGTTGACTTAAAGCCAGTGTGGACGGGGATTAGCGCCTAAATCAACCTTATTAAGTCAAGTTAAAGCGTTAAGTCGACTTAATAAGGTCGACAAGGGGCTATGTCTACATTAGAAGAGTTAAGTTGACTTTAACTCAACTTAAAGTTGACCTTATTAAGTCAACTTAACAATGTCTACTTAATTTTTCTAAGACAACAGAGTCCTGTGGCACTTTTAAAGACTAACAGATTTATTT
>ML685842.1:2540795-2690738 GCA_007922175.1 Pelusios castaneus | reverse complement strand
CATGCGATAAATAAATCTGTTAGTCTTTAAAAGTGCCACAGGACTCTTATGTGTTCTCTGTTTTAGATTCATCTCCCATCCAAGTTCAGCTTGGAAATTCGAGTTTGAAAGTCCCCCAAACCATAAAGTAAGATTCAGTCTAGATGCATGAGTTCTACTTGGATTTGTGTTGAAATCAGGATCTCTTTAAAAAATGTAAAAGGCACTCTGCTATTCTTTAGTAATACAGTCACCAAAACACTGGAGTTTGACAGTAAACCATGAGTTACTTTTGCAAGTATGAAATCGCAGACTTTACATGATTTCCACACAAAGCCAGAAACTGACCCAGGCTGGACTCCAAAGGTTCACAAACCTTTTGATAAGTTCCAGAGGTTAGTTAGTCTATTCCAGCAAAACTAAAACAAAGGCATTCTGTGGCACTTTTAGAGACAGGTCTCAATGTGTAGCAAATACCCCAGCCCAGGTGAGCTTGGCATGGATTTCAGGTTTTGTTGCAAATATTTTGCATGGTTTAGCCATTGTTCCCATTCAGTGCATTACACTCCTGCTGTAGTGCAGCAGAATTTACACAATGGATTTACCATCATTCTCTGGTGAGACAAAAAAGTACCAGGTATGACACTCATGGCTTCTGACTCCATCTCAATGGAAAAAAATCATGTGTTCTTTCTTCTCCAGATGTCCATCTGCTTAGGTGCCCTGACCGTAAGTTTCATAAAATGCATAGATAAACTGTTACCTGACAAAGAGTAGAATTTTTCATGCCTTTACATAGTGCCAATAGATGGTGCATAAGCTACATAGCGAGCAAGTAACTTTTGCATTTAGAATGTAATTGGCTTTAAATACCAAAGGTCCATTGCTAATGATATTCAGTGCAGTTTAATTAAAGGGGCACTGTCAAGTACTTCCTTTATAGTTTCTCTGTCATGTGCGCACTCCGTTGTAATATCTTTTTTGCAAGCTTGAAGGTAATAATTAAAGTAATTCTCTGCTGATTTTGTCCTTTTCTATTTGGCAAACTTTGATCCATTATTATTTTTTAATGGAGCTGAAATTAACATGCTTGCTTTTGTTCAGTGACCATTTCAGTTCAATATAGCCTCTTATTGCACTGAATTCTTTTTTCTTTCATGCCAGTGGCCTCACTTACAAGTGACATTGATGCCACTTTGGGAAGGGTGTTGTTAAGGCAGCAGTGGTGCCAGAGGAGGGAAAACTCTGCATCATGGTTTTGTTGTGCTCCATCAAAATAATGTAGGCTGCCTTTTGCCACAAATGGGACGAAGCGCAGCTCTGAGCCTACCCTTCAGAATTTTGTAGATGGCTTTGATTTGAGTTCCTCAGTATGAATATATTCTATGGTTTTGTTCCAGATCAGATTCAAAACCTAGAAAGGGTCTATTATCCACTTGGAGTGCAAGTGCTGAAACCTCATAAGAATAACTGTTTTTATGAGATTTCAGCTCACGAGGGCTGAAATCTTGTGAGAACAACTTGGAAGATTTCAGCACTCTCTGACCTTAACTCCTACCCGTGTTCATCTGTGATCCCAGACTTAAACCAGATCCAAATGACATCTCCTAGGTCCATGGTTGGTTTTATTATAGGTTATTCAAAGGAATTCAGTGATGGTGCAAAGTTCCATTTGAACAAACTGCACTTTGGAGGTACAGCACGAACAATAGAAATGTTTCCTACTTGTATGCTGTTGCCTGCTAGGGTGTCGTATCCCTTGGAATTACTTATGGAGGTGAGAGAGTAGCCATAGTGCATTCATTTCTGAATCGTTCCCAGAAATGACCATATGTAATAACTGTGTATTTTGTAATGTAAATTGAAATAGGAGAAGACCAACCAAAATCACTGTGTCTAGGCTAGAGGAGAACGCTATAATGAGAACAATCCTTTTAGTTGCTACAAAACTTGGTGGGATTCAATCAGGTGACCTTGTGAACAGCTCTGTAGCTTCCTACCAATCCTCCAAGTCACCCAGTCTCTCTTGGCATGGGAGATTGCAAATAATGCTGTTTTGATTTAAAGTATAAGGCAAGAACCATTTTAAAGAGAGGTATTCACATTGGGTCAAATTTTAAACAAGGAGACTGTTTCCACATGACAGTCTCTGCCAATAATTGCTTGTAATTGCTTTCCCATCATTGCTGCATCTGCCCCCTCTGTCTCAAAAGAACTGCAGGAATGTTGTCCTCTGCCCACTCAGCTTGGCTTTGCTCCCTGCTTTGCGCTGAGCAAGAGCATGTTTGCAATAAGGTTTCTTGCAGACATTGTAAATCGCTCAATTGCATCTGGAGGGATAAAGGGTTCTCGCCTCTTGTCTCTCGGTTCAAATTATATGGCAGCCGGTTATTGCTGCAAAAAGAAATTCACACAAGGTTAAAGTCAAGGTGCTGCCCAGTTCTGAGTAGCTAGAGCCTCAAGCTTGCCAAGCGGAGATCAGGTTCCTTTTCCCTAGGAGCTGAATGAACGCCTGCCATTTGAGGGCTTTAGGGGATATCTGCGGGAGACTTGGTGGAATGGGTTGTGCATCTGAGAAGCTTAAGATTCATGTATAGAGAGCAGTCTGTGTGGTGAAGGTTCAGAGATATGCTTGCATTTGGGGCAAGTTTTCAGACGAGGTTGTGATAGAATGTAAGAATGTATATGAATGCACAAAACTGCACATTTGACCAGGCAAACTTGCATATACATATGCAAATGAGGAGTCAGTGTGTGCACGCAAAGAGGAATGATTGACCTTCAGTTCTCCCCACATATGGCAGAGGTTGAGTTTTACAGGTACTCAAATATATTTTAACCCCTTGCGTGACCCTTTGAAAATTCATTTCTGGGTATTGAAGTGGAGTAAGGCAGTTTGGCTTGAATCCAGAGTCAGCTCAAACTATCTACATTAGTCTTAATGTTACAAATTAGGTTTGGCAGGTATAGGCTCACAGCAATCTGGTGCAGGACAGTCTGTGATGTCACACAGTGTCACAGATGTCCAAGTAGAAAGGGTGTTCATAGATTCCAAGGGGCCACTGTGAATATCTAGTCTGATTTCCAGGGTAGCAGAGCCCATAGGACTTCCCCAAAGTAATTCTTATAGTAGATCTTTTAGAGAAAACATCCAGTTTAGATTTAAAAATCATCAGTGCTGGAGAATCAACCACAGACCTCGGTAAATTGTTCCAATGCTTTATTATTCTCACTGTTTCAAATGTAGGCCTTACTTTTACTTTTGAATTTGTCTTGTTTCAGCTTCCAGCCATTGGATCATTTTACACATTTCTCTGCTAGACTGAAGAATCTATTATTAAATATTTGTTCCCTGTGTAAGTCCTTACAGGCTGCAATCAGTTCACCCCTTCCTCTTCTCTTTGTTAGATAAATAGTTTGAGCTCCTGGAGTCCATCATCATAAGGCATGTTTTCTAATCCTTTAATCATTCTCATGAGTCTCCACTGAACCCTCTCCAATTTATCCGCATCCTTCTTGAATGTTGGGCACCAAAACTGGACACAGGATTCCAGCAGCAGTCATGACAGGGCCAAATACAGAGGTAAAATAACCTCTTCACTCTTGCTTGAGATTCCCATGTTTATGCATCTAAGGATCCCATTGGCCTTCATGGCCACAGCATTGCACTGATAGAGTTGCTGTTTCCCAGGACAGAATCCCCATTGTGTAAGTATAACCTACCTTCTTTGTTCCTAGATTTATATTTTCATTTGGCCATGTTAAAACTCATATTGTTTGCCTATACCCAGTTTACCAAGTGATTCAGATTTCTCTGTAGCAATGACCTGGCCCTCTTCATTATTTACCAATCCCTCAGTTTTTGTGTCATTTTTAAAGTTTATCAGGGATGACGTAATATTTTCTTCCAGGTCATTAATAAAAATGTTAAATAGCACAGGGCCAAGAAAAGATCCCTGCAGAGCCCCCCTAGATACATACCCATTTTATGATGATTCCCTCTTGACATTAGCATGTTGAGGCTTATCATCTAGCCAGCTTTTAATCCATTTAATGTGTGCCATGTTAATTTTACAGCTTTCTAGTTTTTGGATGTGGAATGTCACATGAAACCAAGTCAAACACTTTACAGAAGTCCAAGTACATTATTACATCTACACTATTACCGATCACATTTATAATCCTATCAAAACTATCAAGTTAGTTTGACAGGCTCTATCTTTCATAGATGCACATTGATTGGCATTAATTACATTGCCCTCCTTTAATTCTTTATTAATTGAGTCCCATAGCAGCCACTCCATTATCTTGCCCAGGATCAATGTCAGAGTGACAGGCCTATAATGACCTGGGTCACTGTTTACCCTTTTTAGATATTGGCAAAACATTAGCTTTCTTCTAGTCTTCTGGAACTTCCCCAGTGTTCCAAGACTTAATGAAAATCAACATTAACGATCCTATTAGTGGGATGTACATTCCTGGTTCCTAGATGTCTTACCTTGTGTTGTGCACCTTTTACTTAGACACACAAATACACACACACAATGTTCTAATGAGCCTAGTTCACCATGCAATCCACACTGCCCTGTTCTAAAGCAGTCCTCATTAGAGTCACCAATCTGACACATCTGCAAATTTGACCAACAAGAATTTTATATTTTCTTCTAGATCACTGGTAAAATACTGAGTAGTATTGGCCAAAAAAGATCCCTGTGGGATCCTACCAGAAACACCACCTTTTGGTGATAGTTCTTCATTTACATTTATTTTGAGATATTTCAGTCAACCAGTTCTTAATCCATTTGCGATGCACTGCATGATTTTGAATATGTATTGTTTTTAATCAGACTGCTGTGTAGTACTAAAGCATTTGACTTACAGAGATCTAAGTCTATTGCGTTTCATATTTATCTTTATAAACTTGGTTAATAATCTCAAAAATTCTCTCAAATTGGTCTGACAAGACACATTTCCAAACAGCTGTGTGCTTCACTGAATGTGTCTATACTGTGTTCGTTACTGAATCCCATATCAGCTTTTCCATTATTTTGCCTGGAAACAATGTCAAGCCTACACTTTTGCAGGTTATGTCTTTACCCTTTTAAAATATTGGTATTTGAAAATTTCATTTTTATTGTCCTTAGCCTAATTGGTAATAAGTTTTTGTTCTATTGATGCCTTTAGCTTCCCTTCGCAATGTCTTCATTTCCTAACTGCTAATTTATAATCATTGCTATCAGTATCCACTCCTTCCCCTCCTTCCACACCTGTGTTTTAAGTCATTTATTTAATCACTGCTTTCCGATCTCTTAACTTGATGGTTTAAGTGAAGGTACCTTCTTTCATAATTGCTGAATTATGGGATTTTTGGAGCATCCAGTAAAGTTTTCTTAGGCAAATTCCCATTGTTTCATCTTTCCTCCCAATCCGTTTTGCTTACACTTGTTTTCAGCTTTGGGAAATTGACCCTTTAAGATGTCAACTGTATTGTATTAGTTACGTGTGTGCACTAAATTCCTAACTTAGTTACCTGAGTTCTCTCTGTATCAAGTATGTTGACAGTTCCAGGCTCAAAGCCAAGGCTTGTAGGTCCATGCGGTAGGCAGTGTTTGCTCTTGACCTAAAACCTTTTTCACACTAACAAGGAAAAGCAAGTGATGAGAAAGGGCTCACGCTGTCCAGCTGTTTCCTGTCACAGGCTTCTTGGCTAGGGAAGCAGCGTCAGGTTTAGGAGGTCATCTGCCTGACAAAGGAGTGAAAGATCCATCTCCAATTAATCTAGCAACTGCAAACCCAATTGTTTCAGAGCTTGTAAACTCGTGTATTAAGTTCAACTTGTTTGGCCAAGACCTGCCATGTATTCTGGGACCCCGTCTCCAGAGCCGGGACAGGGGCATGGCATTACAACTTACAGATGGGCAAACATAGTGGCAATTACCTGGACCATGTTTTTCTGTGAGCTGGCCAGCTCTCTGACATGGACATTAGTTTCTTTGATTAGGCTGAGTTTCTCTTTCCCAGGGAATCAGTTTCTCAGCATTTTAACAGTGCTTCCCTATGCTAATCATACAATAGGGCTGCTAATGAATGTCTCAATTATTTAATGTCTGAATCAAGTAATTATTTTCTTGATGTAGCAAATTGAAGTATTGGGGGGGGGTACCTTTCCTCTCCTTTCCTTACCACTGCCTAATTCAGCAATTGTGTAACCAATGATTTAATACCTACAAGATGAGCAGTGACACATTTTATTCCTATTAAGCAAAGACATTTGTCATTTCTTCTCCTTCTTCCTCAGAGTATAAGGAACTCTGATCCACTGGAATGGCAGAGAAAACCAGTGTGATATGTCACCCATTGCTTTTCTGCAAGATTTTATTATCATAAGGTGGAGGTTCACTTCTCAGATGGCGTCACCTTGTGCGTTGGCACATAGTGGGAGATCCCATTTCCATGCTCTTTGGGGCTTTGCTGGCAAGATGGTGGGGGAGAAGGATTTGGGCTTAGAAAATTGTCTTTGAATCACACCTCTCTTGGTGTTTTCTCTCAGCCAAAGCTATGGTGGCTGCCCTGGCCAAAGCTCACCTCAGAATTTATGTGGGTACCGTGCATGTTTCTGATCTGCTTTTGCCATCCTTATTCCATTCTGCACCCATGGTTGAAAAATTACAGTGTGCTGGGCTCTGCTCAGACAGAGAAGGCATCCTCTGGTCTGAAAATCTGACTTTTAAGTCATGATCCAAATTCCATTGGACAAAACAGAGCCGTGGAAAGAGGAGTTGGCGGTGAGTATAAAAGCAGCAGACTATCAGAGTGTTGTTTCTCAGACTTATACGGGAGGATGCTGGATAGAGACATTTATTCTACCAGTGGTTGCTTCTGCAGCATCAATGGGCATGGAAACCCTCTGTCTTGAGATGACACATTTATGGTAAAATTAGGTTTTCTGTTACGGTAGAATATTCTTTATTAATAAGGGATTCCAGGAGCTTGTCTCTCTTGTGGAACTTTCTCTGCTCCTAAGAGAGCTTAAAAAAAGCTAAAAGCCTCTGGATTCACCTTGTCAGATATTCTGACACTACAGTGATAAACAGAATTGTCTAAAGAATAGGTTATGTTTAGCATCAACTCAGAGTGTGTTATGCAGTCAGGCAAAGATAAAGGGAGGATAGTTAGGAAATTCAACCTCTGCCATGGCACATGGGTCCGTGTCTAAGGCTATGTCTACACTTGTTAATTTGGGTCGACTTTATTAAGACGACTTAGCATGTCTACACTTAAATTTTAAGTCGACTTAGGGGGGACCCTACAAAGTCGACCTAGAGCGTCCACACTGGACACCTAGGTCGACTTCTAGGGGCTAGGTGGACCTGGGACTGGTCCATGGTGGTGGGGGGGGGCACCCCTTGCCAAGTGCCAGGGGGCTCACCCTTTGCCCCATTGTACCTTGGTACAATGGGGCAAAGGGGGACAGGGACCCTGGCAGGGCATAGGGGCAGGGTGGGCAGGGCTCTGCCCTGCCCTGTGGGGGGGCATGCCAGGCTCTCCCTGTGCCAGCCACCCTGGCAGGGAGGGCAGTGGGGGACTTACAGTCGACTTAGGGCTCCTCCACATCTACACTGGCTTAAGTTGACTTTCTAAAGTTGACTTAAGCCAAAAGTCGACTTAAAAGGAGGTTTTATAAAGTCGACTTCACTTTTCCTTAAGTCGACTTAAGCAGCTGCTTAAGTCGATTTAAGGAAAGTGTAGTGTAGACACAGAGTAAATTAAGTCGACTTAAGCAAGCTTAAGTCGACTTAATTTACAAGTGTAGATGCACCCGCAGTGAGGTGGACCTAATGTGACAGGTAATGCTGAGGTTAGAGATCTGGATTTGTATGCATGGGAATAGGGGGAAGAGAGCCTTGCAAGGCTGAATAGACCACTGTAGAATTGAGATCTGCCCTTTCCTTCTATTAGAATGGCCAAATTATATGGTGATGTGACCTCATGCTTGCTCAGCGCAGCTCTGCACTCCTCCAATACTGGCACAGGGGCACCTCCCCTCCTGCAGTGACGGAATGAAAACCTTGTCACTTTCTGTCTCGGGTAGGAAGCATCCATGGTCTTGTCTACATGGAGAGTTAGCATGCAGCAGATCTCCAGAGTGCTACTGTGCAGTGCACTAACTGGCCATCTGGACCTCGCTGCTGTGCACTAAAAGTTCCCTGGTGTGCACTGATCTTTCAGAGTGAAGTAGCTCACAAGTGCACTAGAGACATTTTGTGCGTGGAGGGAGGCTCTGCATGGACAGTTGTGTGGCAAGCTAGAGTGCTGCAGACTGACACCCCATCTTGATGTGTGTTAACTGTTTGTCTGGATAAAACATGCAAACTCTCACACCCCTGGACTGTCTGAGGAGTGGGTCCATCCCATTTGGGAGAGCCACTCCCTTAGGATCTGTGTGTGGACATTCCCAGATGTACATGCACTCTCCTAGCCAGCACAGTAACTCTCTTACTATATATACTATGGGACTATTTATAGTACAGTAGAGGGAGCCAATGCCTTCCATTACATCAGGTCAATCTTCTGTGGCAACGCGTGATTAGTCACTACATACCAAGTTGACAGAATTGTGGTGGAATATGAACTAGTTTTCCAGTCACTCGAGCTGAATCACAGTAGCAATGATTTCTTTAAAATGTGCTCACGCTTGCACTCTCTCTCTCTCTCTCTCTCTGTATGTGTGTGTGTGTACACATGCACACACAATAATGAAGCAGGAAATAGCTCCATTGTCAGCTTGCTGGCATGTTCCAAATGGGGAAGGTCAAAGTCACAGTCACAGAATGTGAAGAGGAATAGCAGCTGATTTCCACTGGAGAAGTTTTTGAATTGTTTTTTGAATTTGTGTTACTTTGGCCAAATTATTTTAGCTGGGTAGAAAAAAAAACCTAAAAAAACAAATTTGAAAATCCAAACTGTTTCATTCTTACATTTTTCAGATGTAACATTTCAACTTTTTTGGTTTCAAAATGTCCTTGAATTTTGTTTTTCAAAGAGCAAAAATATTTTTAAATGCTCCAAATTCACCCAAAATGTTTGATGTAACTGAAAATTATTATTGTTTATTTGATTTGTCTAAAATTTGGGGGAAAATAATTGTTTTGATCTGAAACAAATTTTGATTTTGTGGTTTTTGGAATCGACAGTGAGCTGAAAAATCCATGATTCAACTACTCTAGCTGGGAGTTAGTTTATTGTGTAAACCCATGTAAATCCTTCTTGCTTGCCCTAAAGCAAGACACAGGGTCTGATTCTAGAAGTTCTGCACACCCAAAACTCCAGCTAAAGTCAATAGTGTCTCCTAGAATATGTCTACACTAGAAAAGCTAAGTTGATTCTGTTAAGTCAACTTACAGCGTCTGCACTAAAAACTTAAGTCTACTAGACACACATAGGTGCTAGGTTGACAGAAAGCTGTGGCTTGGGGTAAAGGAGCCGTGGCTCCCTTCTTCTCCCTGGCAGAAGGGAGCCGCAGCTCCCGCCGGGGACAAGGGAGCCGCGGCTCACCCTGGGGACAAGGGAGCCGTGCGTCCCAAAGAGAAGGGAGCCGCTGGGCTCTTCAGCAAAAGGGAGCCGTGGCTCCCTTCTTCCCAGGAGCCGCAGGCCCCAGGGAGCCCAGAGAACTGTGGCTCCCTTCTGCCGGGGAGCTGTAGCTCCTGGGGAGCTGCGGCTCCCTTGTCCCAGGAGCCACGGCTCCCAGCGATCCATGGCTCCCTTCTTCCCGGGAGCCGCGGCTCCCTTCTCCCCAGCCCATCCCCCTTAGGTTGACTTAGGGAATTAGGTCGACCTAGGGCATCCACACTGGCTTTAGGTTGACTTAACAGGTCGAATTAAGCGTTGTCAACCTAAAGAGTGGTAGTTATTAAGTCGACTTAAGGAAGCGCTTAAGTCAACTTAAGGAAAGCCAAGTGTGGACACAGTGTTCTGTAGGTTGACGTAAGCATCCTTAAGTCGACCTAAGTTGCTAGTGTAGATATACTCCTAGTGCTTAGCACCAATGAAAATCAAACCCATCAAACGTACCACCAAAGAGCTATTCCTGGTATTACTGGCTGCACCATCATGTGTCCCTGGCTACCGCTCTGAGCTTCCTGTGTTGTTTCAAGATGTCATGGTGAGTTTGTAGTTGGAGTCATTAAAATATTGTCCTTCTTCTAGCCTCTTGAGATCACACACCTGCTTATTCGTAATAGCAGTAATAATAATTTTGAAACAACTTTAGGTATTTTAAAATTTTGCTTTCTAATGTTCTTATTTAACATACATATTGTAATCAAGTGGGATTTTCTGCATTCCTCCCAGGCTCCTGAGTAAGCGGAGAATGTTGTGAGGGTTTTGTATCTTATGTTAACATGCTAGTTTGAGGGTGTGGGGCGAAGAGGTCCTCTGTGGTATTGACGGGACAGTCGGCACCATATTGAGACAGCTGTAATGTTTTAGTGCTTTTGTTGTGTGCTTGTTGAGATCAGAGGTGTGTGGATGGACCCAGGGACTTGTCAATGTCAGATATGTAAGCTGCTATATGTGAAGAGTTCAGATTACACCAACATAGCTAATATCCCTGGATTTCAGGAAGATGGTGAGCTTAGATGGCTATGGAGAGGGCATATTTGTGGAGAGCACTCAGCTGTACATTGAGACATTCCATTCTTACTGTACATTGAGAAATTTGTGGCCTACAGAGTGTGACTCGTTTTCATAGCTGCTGCAAAGGGAGTGGGGTTTGTGCTAGGCTAAAGGAGTTGGAGATGACTCTCGTCATGGGTTTTAATGGAAACCTGAGGCTCTGGTTAGTCTGAGCCAACGGGACATGTGCAGAGCTTTGCATACCACAGCAAGGCTTCCCATATAATTAAATGGTTTGAATTGTCCTGGAGCTAGGCTATGTGGTTTTTTAGAGTTCCATGGCTGCTAATGGATTTAGCCTTTCAGTTCTGTGACAGTATAAATGGCCCTCAGTGCCTGTTGAGAGTGGAAGCAGTGAGTAATAAGAATCCCCAGTTGATGTAAGGATAGTCGAGGGGGCCGAACTAATGGTGCTTGCTTGTTAATGCCTCTTTGTTCCCTCTGGTTCTCTCAGCTCCTCCAAAAATGACAGCCAGGGCAGCTGGCATATCCTTGTACTTTCCAATCTCTCTCCTAGTCATTGCATGAAAAGCTTCTACATGATACAGTCCCAGCAGATGCGCTAGCGGCTAGCCCCAAAGTCGCCAGCTGGTTACCTAGCGGGACAGAGGAGCCAGGTTGGATTTGGCAGCATGAGCTCTACATGCTGGTACAGTGCTGAGGAACTGCCCAGAGCCCTGCAAACTGGCCCAGGACAACAGTGTTGGCCGTGGAAAATTGGAACGCAGCTATGTTGAGCTTTAGTCGAAGTGCACCCTTGATGCTCCACCAACTATAGAGGCACTATATCCTAATTAACTTTAAATGCCTCACTCATAAAGCTGTCAGTGCCAGGATCTAATGTCTGTACTTTTAATGATGCATTTGATTAGAAGGTAATTTTATTCACTTGACGCAGCAGGGCCTATTTGGAGAAGGCTGAGGTTTAAGTTGTGTATTTTTTCCACCCGTTCACTGATTTTTGTTGAGTTGTTTTCAAGCAGATCTAATCCAACAAGGCAGCATGGTCTTTATCCTGATTTCCTGCACACTGCAGGCTGAACAGAAGCAAATGGCTCCATTTTGTTGCCATTTCATAGCCTGAATGAGAAGCCATAAGCACCTTGCTGAAGGAAGGTGTTTTATGTAATGTGTTGTTGCCAGGTGGTAGTTCACTCCCACTGGAAGTTACAGAGTAACAGGCATCACAGCTGGCTTCTTAAACAAGCACTGAATAATTTTAATCAAGCAAAACGTTTCTTTGCTGACAAATGGGGGATTTCATTAACATTAATTTTTTTTTTCACAGGAAATGCTTTTGATGATTATTTTCCACGGGAAATTTCAAAATGAAACAAAATAAATGTTTCACTGAGTTTTGAATGGAAAGTTTTGGTTTGCTTCAATTTTCAAAAATATTCAAAGTGTTTCAAAAACTGAAAGACAATGGGATGTTTTATTCAAATCTAAATGATCCCCAATACGTCTATTGGAAGAGACATGAAGATTTTTCTCTCATGTAGTTAAAAAAAATTTCCTCTGCAGAAACTGAGCCTTAAAACTAAAACAGTAAAATGAAAACTTTTCATTTGAAATTTTTCAGGAAAAAGATGGATTTTTAAAATCAGCTTTAAATTTTATATTGCAGTTAGCATCTGGAACTAGCCAACACTTATGTAAAGGTTAGAATAATCAAATTTCATGCTTCAGGGCCTAAACTTAGTAGCTGCAGGGTCAGGAAGAAACATTTTCCTTCTATACTGTACTGCACAATTATATTATGAAATGATTATGAAGGGTGCTCTTTTTCTCTGAAGTATCAGGGTTTGGCCAGTCTAGCAGACATATATTGGACTATAGATGACCCTGTGCTCAAGTATGGTCTCCTAAACCCTCTATTCCTTGATGTTCAGAGATGTAGCAAATCCTTCTAGGTATACATTAGTTTTCTTTACTTAGTTGACTTCCTAGAGTGCAGTTGTGTTATAATGTGCACTTTTACAGAATGTCTTTCATTTCAAGTTTTCAGAAGTTGGTGGTTGTGTTTTCATCTCCATTTTGCAGATGGGAAAAGAGAAGCTCAAAAAGATTGGGACATGCTCAAAGCAGGGTTTGCACAAGGTCACACAAAGTTGGTGTCAGCTCTTGGAATAAGATTTCAAGAGTCCCTATTTCAAGGCCCCTCTTCTGCAATTGCTGGACAGCTTTGCCTCTTGGTATCATATGGGTTGATACTGGTACAAATATTTCCCTTAGCTTCTCTCCATACAGAGTTGCAGCAATCAACACTGGATGGATTACTCTCTGTCCCCAGTGATGACTGTTGCCAGATGTTTACCTGTTTGAAATGTTAAATCCAGTTCTCCAGATCATCTCTGGTTTTTGTGCATTATTTCATAAGTAACATTTTTTTATGTTGTAAGGGTAACTTCCCTCCATAAGTTAACATCTTCCCTGAGGCCTGACTATACTCATGTGGGCGTGTATGTGTCTTTTCTAGCAGTGGTTTTCTGTGACAGAACATTAAGATTCGCCGAGTACATTCAGACCTACCTAATGACTGCATTTTGGGCACCTGTATAGTTGTTCAGCACCATGAAGCACAGCTGTTGAAAGAAAAGTGACAGAGGAAATCAGCATTGTGGTGCTCCATTCCCCCTCAATGGCTTCCAGATCAGATGGGCTCAGAGGATGATTTATCTCACTGCTAACACTACACAATCTTTCTAAGTCCTTTCTGCTTCCAGTCAGAGAGGTTCTGCAATTGGAACATGTCTGACAATTTTGTTAGCCCCACAGGAGCATGTATGTAGAATTCAGCTCACTCCATCCCCGACCAATCTTCATTTTAGGGTGTGGTTTTCAAAAGCGCTCAGCAGAGCCCTAATTCCGCTCCTATTGGCATCAGTGGAAAAGTGATGATTTCAGCTAGAGCAGAATTGAAAACCTTCCCCCTAATGACCCTGTTTTAGACCTATTCTAGGTTCCATAAACCACAAACCACATTTCCTATATTAGGGGGCTGCAGAGGCTGAAGTTAAAGAAAATATCACTAACTAGGAAATCGGAGTTCTTTGGATATGTTCTCAGTTTGGCACTGAAAATTAATTTTGGTGGGAATGACTGAGCAAAACACAACATTTGGAGGCTTTTGATCCAAAACACCAGCTTTCTGAGTAAAAACAAGATCACTCAGCAACTAGCCCCATTTTTCCCCCAGCAAATGTTTAACAAAGACATCATGGTAAATATGGTTCAAGTAATATTTTTTAAAAATACTGAAAATTCATTAAATTCATTAAAAAAAATCTCACATTTCAGACAACTTTACTGCATTTTTGTAGATTCACCCCCAAATGTGAAAGCTTCATGAATTTCTGAGGTATCTGAATTTCACAGGACTATTCTGAGCAGCTTCTGTCTGTCATCCAAACTTTGTGGCTCTTGGCTTTCGACAGGACACAGAAACCTAAAGAACTGAGATGCTGCAGGAACTGTCCTACTGAACCCTCTCACAGAACTCTGTCTGGTTAAGGAAGTGGTGGGGAGGCCCTACATTTCCATCAGTAGATCATAAAAGGGAGAGCTGAATTCACTGAGCCAGGGAAGAAAGCATGCTGGTGGGATATGGGGGGGATGAGGGCTTGAAGTGGAGTTAATGGAACAAAGATATATCCAGACTGTCAACTAAGGAAAGAGAAAGAAATCTGTTGTGCCTGATCCTTGCAGGATTAATTCTGAATATCAAATGCTTGATCTCAAGCCATTCCTTAGGCAGCTGATCATGTTTTTGTAAAAGCTGTTTTTGAAAAGAATTGTTATGTTGCTTTAAAACAGAGAAAAGCCAAGCAAGTGACCTTATATTGCTTTGCTTTATGTCATGCTCTATGATATTCTTTTGCGCTACTTGCAGATAGCTTGACACATTGAGGCAGACAGCCCCTTATTATTAAATCTGTTTGCAAATGCATTCAGATTGCCCTTCACATCCACCCTGGTTATAAGTGGTGGCAGATTGTGGCTATGAATCATAGGCCTATCTAAACACACACCATAGTGTCCTTCCTCTTTCCCTCCTCTTAACTAAGATTGTCATCAGTTTAGGAATTAATAAGGAAGCCTATCAGCAAGTGAGGAATGCTGCCTTATCTCTATCCAAGCTCTAAAATTGGGACAAATGGATTGTCTCCTATGTTCTCCTCTTGTGGAATTGTATTAATCTTTCATGCCACACCCTCTGTAATTCATCAAGGAAATCTAAGACTACTAATCTGATTCTGCACTTGATCCTCCTGATAATATTAAGCAACCATGATGCCCCTCTTATGTTATGAAATCATAAAGTCTCACAATAGCCAAGCAGGTCAGATCTGGTCAGTTTGGATGAGAGACCTCCCATGAAACCACAGATGCTGGAAGGAAGTGGTGTTAGTGATGCTTTGCTCAGAGTCACTGCTGAATCATTGATGCCATATGGTGCTCAGGGGTTGCTAAGCTGCCAGCAATGCTGCCTTTCAGCTGAGACATAAAAGCAAAGCCTTGCCTACTTATATTAGCAGTCCCATGATTGTTTGTGTTGTGGTGGTATGTTAACCCCATTGTCCTGTCTGTCTTCCAATAGTTTCATCCTGTTAAGTTCAATAGGGCCTAGGATATCTTCTTCATTTCCTGTATTACTCTGTTATGTAGTGTTTCTGTGCCCCATTAGCCAGCTGCTGCATTTCACCCAGAGATGGCTGAACCAAAGTGATGGGCAGAGTGACTGTGCTGTGTAGATAGAGAATGAGATTTTCCAAATTAGTCAGCACTGATTTGGCTCTGAAGCCAGCTGGGAGTTTTACAATAGATTTCATTGAGAGCAGAGTCAGGCCAACACTGAGAGCTGTTGGAAATCCTGCTTTACAATCAGATTTTAAATTTACAAAACACTTGGTTGGAAGGTGCTAGAGAAATGCCAAATCATTACCATAATCCTCCTGTTACTAGGAAGATAGGGTTTGCCATTCCAAGTCAGGTCCCTCTAGTTCATATTTTGGTACTGGCTAAGGCCAGATGATTCAGAGGAATGTGCAAAAGCCTCAATATGGGGCAACCGAAGAGAAATGTGTTCCTATCACCAAGAAATTGGTTGTATCGTGAGGGCCTAGAGGCTGATCCAAAACTCATTCAAGGTAATGGAGGGACTCCCATTACTTTCAGAAGACTTTGAAATTGGCTCTTTGTGGCTGAAAGATTTTTATCCTACAGCAGGTAGTTTAACTGCAGATGTTCATATTATTCATATGCATGCCTAATTCTTTCTTGAAATCTACTAGGCTCTGTCTCACTAATAGCTTGTGGCACAGAATTCCACAAGTGGTTTAGGCATTATGAGGGGGTGAGCTTTTATTTTTTAATTGGTTGCCTTTCAATGTCATTGAATAGTCACTTGTCCTTGTATTATGGGAAGAATGCATAAAAGGAACAAGCTAACCTCTGGTTTCCAATTTTTTATTTTCCGTACCTCTATCATTTCATCATTTATTTATTTTTTTATCTTAATTATATGGTCTTAATCT
Organism: Pelusios castaneus; assembly: GCA_007922175.1. Lineage (NCBI taxonomy): Eukaryota > Metazoa > Chordata > Testudines > Pelomedusidae > Pelusios > Pelusios castaneus. The sequence goes on along the minus strand of ML685842.1, from coordinate 2,674,548 downwards.
TTTTAATTGTGCTATGAAAGTCTTTTCATGTGTCTAGTTTATTTTTATTTTATTTTTCCCCCCTCCTCTGTACCTAGCTAATTTCTGACCACCACAGAACACAAGATTCAATGTGAGGGCAAACCACTGATTTGTATAATGGCATCATAGTATTTTGAGTTTATTGTTCTCGGTCCTTCTCTTAATGCATTTTGCTCACTATTGTGCACTCAGAATATGTTTTCATTGAGCTGTCCACAATGACGCCTAGCTGCTTTTTCTGGAGTGGTTGCAATTAAGTTTGAACTCATCAATGTGTGTGTGTAGTTGAAGTTTTCTTTCAATGTGCATTACCTTGTACTTTTCAGCACTGAATTTCATCTGCCTTTGTGAAGCCCAACCACCTGTTTTAGATTACTCTGAATTCCTCATAATCTTTTAATGTCTTGGCTAATGTAAATTACATTGGATCAATCACAATATTAATGCTTTAATATTTACACCATTGTTTCCACATCTTTAATAACACCAACCCTAGCACAGCTCTTTGGGCCACCCAGCTATTAATTCTTGTTCATTTTAAAGAAAAGCCATTATTGCCTACTCTTTGTTTGTGTCTCAGTCCATTGTTAACCTCTGATTGTTACCTCATGACTACTTGGTTACCTTAGAGGCAGGTGGTCTGGTACACTAGGCTGCAGAACAAGCTTTCAGGAGAACTGAGTTCTGTTACTGGCACTAAAGCAAGTTACTTCTTCTCTCTCAATCTTTGCCTGTCTTGTTTTTTTAGTTTGTAAGGTCTTCAGATCAGTGATAGTCCCTCGCTCTGTTTGAACTATGTCTAGAATACAAGGGCTCTGACCTGAGTGGGCAGCATCTCTATTCTACTGTAATATTAATGAGAATTATTATTAAACTGAGGAACTTGATCAAAGAAAGTCCAAATGATGCTGATTTGCCTCTATTCTCTATTTTGTTGGCTTCTTCAAAAATTCTGCTAGATTAGAGAGGCATGATTTAATTTTACAAAGTAATGCTGGTGTCCATATGATGTTCATCTAAGTGTTTTAGCCAGTTTACCTAATAATGAAGTAAGGCTTCCCAGGCCTGTGTTTCTTAGAATCACCTCTACATTAGAACCCTATGTTAGAAGCTGATTTTAATGGCAGAGTAAATATTTTTAGTAGCAATGTATTTTAACTGGATACTTCTCTGAGCAATAGTTGAATGGGAAAAAAAAGTCTCACTACTGGCTTATGAGGTTACAAATCACATAGGCTATGTCTAAACTTGAAAAGTTAAGTCGACTTTATAAAGTCATCTGAATAAGGTTGACTTTAAGTTGACTTAAAGTGGACCTTATTAAGTTGATTTAACAGAAGTGGACTTAACTTTTCAAGTGTAAATGTGGCTCCTTTTCGACCTTATTAAGTCGACTTAACGTTTTAAGTCAACTTAAAAAGGTCCACCTAGGTACTACTCCGCATCTCCACTGGCTTAAGTCGACTTAATAAAGTCAATTTAAGTGCTAGTTCGAATTAAAACGAGGAATTATTAATTCACACTAGCTTTTCCTTAATTCGACTTAAGGAGCAGTTTAAGTCAAATTAAGGAAAGCCCAGTGTATACGTGGAGTAAATTAGGTCGACTTAAGCCTCCTTAAATTGACTTAATTTGTAAGTGTAGACGCACCCATATTGATTAACCCCCAATGGAGATTTTTTCACAGCTGAAACAGATGGTTTCTAACTGCATTGCTATCCTGAGTGAAGAGTGTGATCTGAGTCATCCAAGGCAATTTTAATGCCCATGATATTGTTTCAGTGCTTTTCATGATTGTTGTATGGTTATGTTGGGCACCCTGCAAGTATCCCAAGTGGGGACTTATATTACAGCGATGGGCTGCAGTATAAGATGGCCTATTATCTTTTCTCAAGATTGTGACAGGGACAGCTCCTTCCTCTGAGGAGTCTCTGAAGAAGCAGAAATGTCCAACCCTTAGAGTCTGAGTCTGAATTTCCCCCAAAGGAGGTAAGGCTAGGAGCCAGTGGCACAGTTTGCATAAGGAACTGAACACCCTCAAAGTTTGAGCACATTTCTTCTGTGAAGTGATAGGATACTGTGGACATCAACGTTGGTAGGAGCCCAGGACAAACCCTGTTTCTGACTTGTTCCCTAAGGCCTTGTGTACCCAGGAACACTCAGGAAAATTAATGTGAATAAATGAAAGGCATGAATGTAGAGGAGATTAGATAATTACATTAAAACCCTGTCTGAATGCTCTCAATCAGAATTTAAAGGGACTTTAATTTAGTTTATCTTAATTCACATAATTTAAGAAAACCAAATTAAGGACACTTCAGTTATTCATAAGAGTGACCACATAAGGGCTTAATACATCTTAATTAATCCATTTTGATAATCAATTTGGTTTAACTTTCTTGAGTGTCTCCATGTAGAGAAGTGCTAAAGCTGCCTGGAGAGGCCTTGCATTTTTCTCTGTGAGGAGGCCGAGGATAGGAGTGGTTGTTAAGAATAATTGATCTTTAACTTCAGCCTTCAAAATATGACTTCATTTGGAGTGCCCAGCCTGTTTCAGAAACTAGAGCTTTTGCTTTAAGATAATTCCCCTATGATTGCCTGGGCACTGCACACTCCAATGCTGTCCTGAAGCAGGAACTGGCATATTTTAAAGCGAGAGGGGTAAACAGACTTGGTATCCGTAGTGACATTGTTATGTATCCTGTGGTCTTGGCCTCATTCTGGGACATGCTGCAGGGCCAGCTTTCTGCCATCAATCCCCCTCAAACTCCTTTTGAGGGGAAGAAGGGCTTTTCTGAAGAACACGTGGGCAGGACTAGGGCAGGAAATGGTTTTTCTCTCTCTGAAAATATTTGAGATTTCAGAAATAAATTCTTGTCCTGAATCAGGATGGACAAACAGGAACAAGCAAACAAACAAACAAAAAAGTTGTATCTTTTTTTTTTCTCTGTTTTTAAAGGTTTTTGTAGGTTGGTGTAAATTAAGCTAACTTGCAAAATGAAAAGCTGTCTTGAGATGAGAAATCCAAACTTTTCATTTTGGAAATGTGAAAACAGGACATTTCAGTGGTTTTGAAATGTTTTTCAGCATTTTTTTAAAATCAGAAAAATTGTCAAAATTGACCCATTTCCATGAGCAGTTTTGACAAATCAACATTTTTTGTTGGAAAAAAAATTGTAAAATTCCCAACCAGCCTTAGCCAGGACACATCAGCATCATAAAGTGAGCCTAATAGGAATTACTAGGACCTGAAAGGCTTCCATTGATTTCAGTGCATTTTGGATCAGGTCCGGAGTATCTTTCACCAAGCCAATGGGGTTATCTTTGCCACTCTCCCACCTTTTCTTTTGGCTCAGTAGCATTACTACTGTTCTTAGGGTCATGTATTTGCCACGAGTACATGTAGGTTCAAAACCGTTTGTATCAGACTCAAGAACCCAGAAGCAATAGTGTCAACTATAGGGCAGTATTAACCAAAGTTCAAGAGAGACAGAGTTGAAGAAATGTCCTTCATATGTGTGTCAGTCCCTGGAAACTTAGGTCACAGACCTACAGAGGGCTCTGTTTTGCCAGAATGGTTGCATAGGGTTCTACAGCTAAAATAAAGAAGGAACAAAAGTCTGTGTATTGACACTGCAAATCTTAACCCGATCTTTGCAGCAGGAACAATTTTGGCAACTTGACACACTGGTCATTGTTTCACGTACACCAAACCAATCACTAGTGTCATCTGGAGAATACATGATAATAAATCGTTGTTTTAGAGGCATTGAATAGAGCTATGTGCAATGGCCACAAGAGAACCTCATGATAAGGTTCATTTAGTGTTAGTTTGCTTTAAATCAAAGGTTCCATAAACCTTCTTTAAGGAATGTTGATTGGGGCATAATTCCAGAAACTAGCTCCAGTTTCAAGGAAAGCTGAGCCTGGTTCAAAACACAATGGGCTTGATTTGTGGTTTAGTGTCAAAACTGTGCAGTGTGCATGGGTTTCCAAAAGGCTTAGATGTGAATCTATATCTTAGGCTTGGTCTACACTGACTCGTTGGGTTGAGAGAAGATACTCAGGCTACATACTGTAGAATGTGTATCACATGTCAACTCACTTATGCTCTCTTACTGTCGCATCTTCACTCTGCTGTACCAAGAAGTCCATTTGACTCAGTATTACTTTTTTCTAGGAGTGTGGATTTACTGCATCGAAGGGAGAGCACTTCTGGGTTCAACTGAGCAGGTCTCCATTGACTGCTCAGTCGATCCTGCTTCATTGATCCATGGAGCCCGACACAATGGAATCAGTGAAGTTTTGTTGTTTTGACTGAGTTTGCTTTCATGTTTTGGATTCCCTCAACTCGGAGCAAGCATGTGGAGTCCTAAGAACCAAAGCCAAAGGAAATCTCTGTCTGAAGTGAACCCAGAAGAAAAAGCACCAAGTTGTTGGTTCGATGGTGTTTACATAGGTATTAGGGAAGGATAATTCTTTCTACAAAAATTACCAGAATTTTATGGCCTGGGTTATGCAGAAGGTCAGATAAGGTTATAACGGTTTAAGTCTTTGCAAGTTTCAGGCTATTCTGAAAATGTGGAGAGCTCATCTTTTTTCTTTTCTTTTTGTGGCTGACCAAAACCCTTTACAACAGAGAAGAAAGTCGTTTTTAAATTGACATTTACAAAAACACTCTTATAGCTCTTCTACTGCCCCTTCACCTTTTTGAGGAGGGACCAGATATCAAGTTAATTTATTTCTCATAGTAATCAGCACCTTCAATGCTATTCTACCCTTTAAAATGGGCTGGAGGATCACAGGGATGATGTGTTAGAAGAGACCCCAAAGAGATCTCCTTAGGTAGATGAATGGAACAAGGAAGCTTTATAGCTCATCTGCAGAGGCAGGTTGGTAAGTTCGCTAGGTTAAGTGTAATTCAGTTGAATCCTCCCTGGACAGTGTAAATCATAAGTTAATTACTGGGAGGATTTCACTAGTATTTTTATTACTATATTTACATTTTATGGAACCATCTGGGCCCATTAAAGTTTTGAAAGTCAGCTTAGTTTACTTTGAGGTTCCCAAAAGCTGGGAACAAGAGGGCTCAGTTGCAAGTGAGGGGGTGTGAGCTAGGGGAGCAAAAGTACATTTGGCTGGAAACAGAGCATCAGCAGGTTTCTGAAATGGATGAACAAAGTGGTAATAGAAAAATTGAGCAAACCGCTTTTCATCTTGTGAACTAGTGGTAACTGGGCTCAGCATGTTTTGTTCCCTGGAGATTGACTATTTGTATCTGTAATGCTCATGTCCAGTGAATCACCTTCACTGCTGGGATTATCCAGAGAAAAAGGGACTTTGGTAACTTGTTATGGAGTCAGTGGTGACAGTTTGAAAAATGGCTAAACAAAAGCACAGGTGCCCTTCCCAGGCAGCTGGTGTAATGAGTTGCTCCAGGACATCATTGTCTCTAGCCAGTCCTGTCCACAGTGACATCTCAGCATGGGAGACGCATTGCATGGTGCCTGCAAACTACCTAATATCCCCCCCCCCCCATCTCCTTCTGCTGTTCAGCTTCTGTGCAGTCCAGCTAAATTGCATCCATCAGAGACAGAACTGAGGGAGTCAAGACCCAGGAATTGGGCAACCTTGTCACTTGGACTGATGTTCCTATGATACCCCTCATTCATTGAAGCTGACGGCTTCAGCCCAGATAGGGTAACAGCTGCTAATTTACCAAAAATTGGTCTTTGCTCTTCCTACTTCAGTGATCTTTTATTTGGGCAAGGATCTCACAAACTGAATGCCTCCTTCCCTTCCCACTTGCTCCTCTTCCAGAGTTCACTGGCCTGGAAAACTAAAGCTGAATACTGTAGATTGACTAAATCATCTCTAGCTTGATAATGTTCATGGGTTTCTCAGACTAAGTTGGCCTGGCTTTCCACTTGAGCTCTAATATAGCCATGTCAGTGCTGTTTGGCTGGATGATAGCACTGTCAGTCTGAATGGCCAGGCATGACAAAGGTTACCATGCTAATATATGGCATTTCTGTGAGTTCCTTGGTGCTGTGACGGGGTGTGTGTGTGTGTGTGTGGTTTTTTGTTTTAGTGGGAGCCTCTGGTGCCTTAATAATCTGACAATAGAAATATATTTTTTTTCCCTGCAAACAAAACTGCTCTTCATAACTTGATCCAATCGTTCCCTGCAGGTTTGAAGGATACCAGACAAAACTTGTATTGATTCTGCCATAGAATTGCAGTTGTTTTCTTTATAAGTGTTCCCATGACACCACATACACCTGTGATTCCCATCTCATCTAACCCCATCTCATGACGCCCCTGTGCTGAGAGCACCGTATGCCCTGTGACACCGCAGGATGGTGAGTAGGAATTAAAGCTTGCACAGCACTTTGAGAAGCAAAGTGGGAAGCTGTCTTAGAACTGCCGGGTGTTACCCTAGTTATTTAAGGATGAAAGTTTGCAATCCACAAACACAAGGTTGAGACTGTCTCCCTTGGAGGATGTACAAGAATCACCTCCAGGGGGTGTCACTTTGCCACAGAGTGGGCACTAACTTAACAATTTATTTAGGTGAAGGAGAGTGAGCACACACTCAGATTTCACAGGCCTGATGTTGGCTGCACACAAAGAAACTGGGACACATGCTGGGTCTTGTCCCACCTCGCAGAGCTGTGTAGTAATGCCATCCCTTTGTTTGTGGCATTATCACTCATCAGTGCAGGGATGGCCTTGTACCCTGGTCAGATAAGTCAAGAACCACTTCAGTGCTGCTCATGAGTCATACTGCCATGCTACTGTCTGTGAAAAAGAGGAGGAACCTTCTGGCTGAGAATGCTGCACCATTTCTGGTCATTCCACCTCTCAGCTCTCTCCCTGACTCCATTGTATATGCCTACAGTGACAGGGCATCGTGTCTTCTGCCTGAGGAGCAGATGCTAACTTGGGTCAAATTAGCATTAGCGCACACTATCCTGTGTCAGTCAGTGCAGGGGACAAATGCCTGCTTTGTGCAAATACCTGGAAGGCCAAAATGCACATGAAAAGGGGGCTTTTTCTAGGGGGGTTGCTAGCTAGGAGAGCATGTAGGAATGTCGGGCATGCAAGGGGATTCAGGCAGCTGGGTGAAGGATCAGAGTGCTTATCATAATGGACATGCATAGGCCCTTGACCCTCCAGCTACGCCCTCCTCCTTGGAGAGCGTCCACCCCTCCACCCTGTTTCCACCCTGTTGGGATCTGCAGCAGTTCACTCCTCCACACAGCTAGGTTGCTGTTCCCTTAAAAGTATTCATTACTGGAAATTACTCAAGGATCATATGTGTATATTGCAAACTTTTTAACAGTTAGGATTCATTGCAAACTATTCTTCATTCACCACACAAACTGTGTTGGCTAATTTGGATTGGCCATATAAATCACATGGCATTTTTTGTGTCCCTTGACTGGATGAGTGGGCAAGCTCTCCCCGTGCAAAATACTACTATAGGCCAGTGTAAAATGTGGTTTTCCCATTCACTCTTCACTCTGAAACAGGCTTCCCAAGAACAAGCTGCGCTTGTTCCTACCATTGTAAACCGTGAGCCCAGAAGGTGGCATGAATTTGAGGGGTAGAAAATTCATTTAAAAATTCAACCCAAGGGGCTCTCTGCTAAGCTCTAGTGCCTGAAGTGCTTTGGGATCTGTGGATGAGAGGAACTCAGTTCATACCTAGCACTGAGACACTGCATGGTCATGATTTTTTTATCTGATTCACCCAAACTCCCCTCCATAAGGAATGCAGGGAAATTGGAGTTCTTATTTGAAGGGGCTTGCCAGCTACTCTTTCTCTTCCTGTCATTTCACAGCCCCTAATTGATTAATGACTGACCATGCAGTCCAGCATTTCTTCTCTCTCTCTGTGTTCCTTTCTAGGGTGTAGATTTTCAGATTGTTTTTTTACCCACCCAAACTGCTGATCTAAATGTTCAAAATAAATTATTCTGAATAATGGATGAAGACAACTGCATAATTTATAATGTCACAGGCCGAGTCAAAGTCATGTGCTCACTTCTTCCATCTCCCCCCTCCCTTTTGCTGTCCCATGGCCTTTCTTCACTCGGAGCCAGAGCGTAGGCAATGAGTGGCACCGTGAAAGTTTCATGGACTGTGACTTTCAGGAATGAGAATTGCTCAGTTCCCTGATCCCATTTGGATCTCTCATAGACTGAAAGCAGCTGCTTCATGTTGCTGTGTTGTGCATGTAAGGTATTTCAGCTATCCAAAGGACCCTGCGCTTAACCACCAGACCCTATGCTCCTTCCCTGGAGCCCAGAGGCCCTGTCTGGCTGGGCATTGTGCTAGCTACCATGTCAATCTTCTCCTCCCACCTGGTATATAATCAGTGATTCCTTTAGCTTGGACTAGATGGGAACAGCTTGTTCCTACCACAGCTTCCATCTGGGCCTCCATAGCTTGGGGGTATAGGTCGGGAGTGTAGGTCTGTGTCCTGACTGTCTCCACTGATGATGGTACATGATCCTTTCTCCCCAAGAGGGACAGTCTCACTTTTTCTCACCACCTAATGCCAACTGTGCTTTATTGAACACACTGTTTAGCTCATGCGCTCTGGCTCTGCCAACTGACCTTCCCTCTCTCTTTTAGCATATGTAGCCCTCCATAAGATCCTTTAAGAAGCACTTAGGATTCTTCAGTCTCTGCCCAGAGATTCTCTTTCATGCTGGCGTGTTTCTTGCCCAGTTAGAGAACATCACGGCAGGGAGATTATTCAAGAATGCAAACGCCCAGCTGGTAAGTCCTGACTGGTGTACAACTGAACAAGCAAGAAGCTTGAGCACAACTCAGGAAAGCCAGTCCCTGCCTGCCAGGGCAGAGATAATGAGGTTTAATTAGCCTGGCACTCACCTCCCTCTGCTAGAGGAAGATTCGCGGTTTGGTGCGGATTGTGTCTTTTGGTCCTCTAATAATTTCTTTGGGAGTTCCATAGCAACTTTTCTTCTGGGGAGCTCGAAATGTATACTGACCTCAACTGAGCCTCACAACACCCCTCTGGTAGGCAGGCTAAAGTGATGCGAGCGGTATTTCAGGTGCCGAACCTGAGGCACAGGATTGGGGCAGTGCTCATTTCAAGTTACCCAGAAGGTCAGTGGCAGAACTAGGGATAAATGCAGGATTACTGACTTCAGCCACTAGACCACCCGATATGGGACTAGAGCCCTGCAGTCCTGATTTCAGTTTTTTCTCTATCCATGAATTTCATCTCCTTCTTCCTTTCCCCTCTCCACCATCCCACAAACCACACCCATATACAGGGGTGTCTAGGGTGAAGTCCTTTGTCTTTCCCCATCCCAATCCCCGTGTATGGTTTATATAGAAACAGACCCACGTCTGTCCTTCTAGCACAGTGAGGCCTTGGTCTATGACCAGACCTCCTATGCCCTACTGCAGGACGGAGGTGGCCTTAGCCTATCTGGGGCCCTAGGCAAAGGCTCATTGCAGGGCCCCCGTGGGGCTCCCTGGTGCCAGCTCCCGGCCACCACTGTGGCCCCAGCATCCCACTGGGGGCCCTGAAACCTCCCCCTGTGGCCCTGGTGCCACGCCAGGGGCCCTGAAAATCTCAAAAAGCCCCCCATGGTTCCCCCACCCCACAGGGCGCCCCAATGCCACCGTGACACCAGCTCCCCATGGCCGGCTCCTTCAGCAGTGTGGCACCCTGCTGGGTGCCCTGAAACCAGCCCTGGTGCCCTGCCGGGGCTCCCAGTGCCCCCACTGCCATCCCTACAGAGGGTGAGTGGGCTTCCCCCCTGCTGCCGCAGGGCCCCCACTGCCTTCAGCAGCAAAGGCAAGGGGCAGGAGTGCAGAGTGCAGAGCTGGGCCCAAGGGCAGAGCAGCCAGCCCAGGGGTGGGGTGGAAGTGTGGAGCCCAGCCTCTGGGCCAGCCTGCCCTGTCCTCCCCCATGTTGATTGGCCCTGGGCCCTGTCCTCCCACAGGGATACCCCTACCCCACTCCTCCTCCCCCCGCCGCTGGCCCCCACTGTCCGCCATGTGTTCCGCAGCACAGGACAGGAGGCAGATGCAGCTTTTGGGGTCGATGAAGGGGCCCCTCACTGCTCGGGGCCCTAAGCGGCCGCCTGCTTCTCCTACCCCAAAAGCCGCCTCTGCTGCAGGACAAATAACTATTAACAGCAGTGCTAGGTTCAGATGTGGCTTTTGAAAATACAGGCACCAGGTGTTCACATGCTCTGCATGTCCAGAACAAGGTCTTATGGAATCAAATAGGTCTGGGCAAATTCTCCCGAGATGGTGCTGGAACTGGAACTGGCAAGGGAAATGCAGTGATCCAGCCTGCTGGAGATTCTACATTCGCTCATGTGGTAGCTGCCTGCATTTTTGGAGTAGGAGGCTCTGACATCTATCCTGGCTGTTGTCATGAATTTCCAAGCAACTGTGGTGCTCAGCACAGCTCCTGGATATGTTTCAATATTTAACTGGGGGAGGTGCTAGAAAGGGGGCAAAGTATTATTATAAGTGTGACTCCTTCTTTTTGCATTGAACATCGTACAGGGTCCACAGAGTCACAAATAGATACTCCTTTTTCTTTTTTCTCTGCTGCTCTGGGGTCATGCATTACCACCAACATTCATGCAGTATGCACGGCAAAAGGCATTCAATGGAAGACAAACTAAAAGGAGGCTTTAACCAGCAAGGGTCATATGAAGACAAAGGCCAGTACCCAGAAAGCCCAGAGCTTCTCTTTTGTTCTCCTATCTATCTGCCCACCTACCCTCCTGCCCTCTCTTCCTCTTGAAGTAATGTCTTTCCTCATCTGTGCATCTACTGATCTACCATGACATTGTGTATTGATGTTATCTGCCTGTCTGATGTCTTAGGGTTCCTGTCAGCACCTATCATCAAACTAAGTGCTGAATTTTCCATCTTTTCATAGTGGGATACAGCTGGGGTAACAAACAAGGTTACTTCTCCTGAAACTGCTGAGTCATGTTATACACAAGATATTTCTGCACAGGGATCACTCTTCATAGCAAAGATCTTGTTGAATCTGAAATGAGAAAGAGGAGAGTGCAGAAGAAGAGAGTGAGATAGAGTGAAGGAAAGAAAAAGATGGGTTTATATAGAGAGAGTATTTTTCTCCATCTGAGTTTATTATCCTACCCATTTACCTTCATTTTTTTCTGATGTCCATCAGCCGCTAAAACCTAATTCTGTAAGAAATAAATACAACTTGAGTAAATTAAGTGAAAAGGCTTCAGAGAACCCAATTACTCCTTGTCCCCTGGATGCTTGGGAATGGTGTTCATTTCCCCATAATGAACAAAACAGTGAGTGACAGCTTGGCAAAATGAGCCGTGTCTCAGAGCCGGCTTCATCTACCAGACAACACAGAGACTGAGAGTATTTATGAACAGTTATATACGTACATAAGCGTGCATGTGTATCTATAGAAGCTTTCTCTTGGGAGATGCACACTTATTCCAATTCATCTTGACACATGCTAAGTCCTTGTAAGGTTCCTGAGAGAAATCACGTTTATTATGAAAGCCATTTGTTAATAAAAATTGGAGTAGCAGCTCATTTAAAAACAGTGACAGCCATAGTTAAAGTTGCCAAAGCAATTCTATTCAAATTCCCCTGGTTTTATTTGCTCAAAGTTCTTACCTTGCAGGGTGCCATTTTCCAGGTGTGGTCTGAGTGGAGGATTTTGGAAAGTATTGAACAGAAGTGATTGAGCTGGGAAGATTCCTGAGCCCCATGAGAATGCATGAAATGACTAAAAGAATGACTGGTTGGCAGAAACTCTTGTGTTTAAAAACCTGGTCTGGGACTCAGGAGATTTAGATTCGATCCCTTCTTTTGCCCAGGCTCCTGATGTGTGGCTGGGCAAATTTCTCTCCCATTCTGTGCTCAGTTCCCATCTGTAAGATAATAGTTCATTTCTCCTATTCTTTGTCAGTGTGCAGTTTGGGGCAGGGATTATCTCGTACTCTGCGTGTACACAGAACCTCAGGCCAGTAAATCTAAAACTAATTCCAGGCTTCCCCTGCCCACGCACATAATCAGGCCATGGAAATCATTTGTACCAGATATCATTGAAGTAGCAATTTTCAGTGGGATTCAAATAAAGCATTAGGTCTTTGTATATTGAGATGAATAGGTTTTAAGGCAAGAAGAAACTATTAGTTCATTTACTCTGACATCCGCAGTACAACACAGAGCATAGAATTTCATCTAGTTCCTTTTATATGGAGCTTGTTGAGAATACCCTGGATATCATTTGTATTTAGCTAAGACAAAAATCCATAAGGGAGATAATCTTCCTGCTTGCCATGTGGGCATATTATTGAGAAATGTTCTACTGAGGGCTGTCTTGAGCCTTCCTCTGAAATTTCAAGTGCCAGCCACAGTCAGAGACAGGGTCCTGGGCTAGATGGACCACTGGTCTGACAGCTCCTGACGTATGCTCTTATTCCCTTGTTCACATTTATTTGAAATTGGAATGGAAATTCTTACGCATGGAAGGTCTCAGCCAATTGAGCCTGTGTGCAGGAGCCTGCATGGTGTGTAGCATGATAGAAAGAACCAGCAAATCTTTTAAAGACTAACAGATTTATTAATCGCATGAGCTTTCGTGGGAGAAAATCCCACTTCGTCAGACGCTTTGAAGATAGGAAAGTTACAGAGTGGGAGGAAATTAAATGCAGGGGAGTGTATGACATAGCATCAGGTCAGGCTGTAACAGCAGTTCCCCAGTGTTTTGAATCCTAACACCTATTTTGATTTGCTGTTACAGCCTGACCTGATGCTATGTCATACACTCCCCTGCATTTAATTTCCTCCCACTCTGTAACTTTCCTATCTTCAAAGCGTCTGACGAAGTGGGATTTTCTCCCACAAAAGCTCATGCGATTAATAAATCTGTTAGTCTTTAAAAGTGCCACAAGACGCTGTTGTCTTTCTACAATAGACTAACACGGCTACCCCTTTGGAATTTGACAGCAAATCTTTGTTATAGATGGCACCCAGCTAGTGAAAGGCACAGTCGCTACTGTACAATGTGTTACTTCCTTGTAATCCACAACAGGAAGGAGGAGCTAGTGGACAATTCATTTCTTATTATGCACACTGAGGCAGAACTCAGGATGGCAAAGGGCATTAAGTCTTGTGCCAACTACAGACAGAACATGTTCAACATGACTCTCGTATGTTGGGAAGAGATTCTGCCAAATTCCCAGATGTTCCTTCCAGTAACCTGCTTTGAAGCCAGCGGACTGTGGGATGCAAGAGAGTTGGACAATCTTTTTAGCAGGGGTGAGGCTCTGGACACAGACACATGGATTGTGTACAGAATGAATTATCTTGTTTTAATCCTTTCCTCACCCTTCAAGATCCCCCCCTCCCCCTTTGGCTGGTTGTTTTTCAAATATTGAGGATGACTCTTTCAACCAAGGGCAGGGAACCACCAATAGACATGTGCAATAAGGAGGATAAATACTGCCTGGATAAGTGACAGGCTGTGTGCTCTCAAACTGAGTGCAAAGCCCTGGGAGTTAGGACTCCTGGGTTCTACTCCTGGCTCTGCCACTCTTCACTTTGGCTTTAAGCAAGTTCATCATTCAGGGCTCAGTTTTATTCATAGGGTTAACACTTGACCAGAGCTGTGATCACGCTGTCACAATGTCATGCTAATTGGCCACTCAGAACTTCACCGAAACATCAGGATTAGAACTCATATGCATTTCCTTCAGCAGTACAGCATCCTGCCACCTGAGCAAGAGGGAATCTTTTTTACCCAGTCATCATATGGGGCCTTTGTTTCATATGTGAGCAGTTCTGATTCTTTTCAGTACAGGGCAGTAGAGGGTTCAATACAATAGTTCTCTTGCCTCCTGGAGCACCTATTATGAATGTTAATGAAGACCTCTGTGGGGCTTGGCTAGACAGTGGTATAGAAGGCCAAATAATTAATATTCTTTTATAATTAATCCTCCCTGGGCCCTTTGGATTGAACCTGACATAATACTCAGTGGCCAGCTAAGGTGACAAAAGGGATGAAGAATTCAGTGTTACATCGTGCCGTTCTTGTCCACTCCTCCAATCCTGGCACCATTTAACCATGTGCAGCCACTGAAGTCAATCAGCTAAGTAGTGTTCGAAAGAGTAGCTCATGCCTTGCAGTGTTGAGTGCTTTCATTAACTCAATACAAACTGCAGCAGTGTATTTATTGATCCCACTAATCCATTGCCATAAGTAACATCGTTTGTAAACTTTTACGAGGGCAGAAGTGGTAGAATACCTTGGCTGTACAATCTGATCTGCTCGGCATTAAAAATACCCTTATAGATAAGGTCTGCAGTGACAATAGGAGCTCTTAGCTGGTTGAGCTACTATGCCAACAAAGTGCTTCTACTAGAGGTGCAGCTTTTACTCGCAAAACTGTACTTTTGCCAGCATTGCTTATTCCAAAACAACCCCACCATCAAAAAATGAATTAACTGCACCTACACTAGATGTGTTTGCATGTACAGCTATGTCAGACCCAAAACACACCTCTCCCCATCCCTGACTCACATAGCTACACTGGTAAAAGTTAGTAAAATAGACCTGCCCTAAATTATTTATTATCCAGGACTTTATTGGGGTTTCCTTGTGCTGAAAAAGTGTCAACGAAGGCTTAATTAACTTACGAGTTAAACTGTTGGAACTCTGATACAAAAAGCCCATATCCAGTCTCCACAATCAATCTCAGCCGTGCAGGAATGGTCCCAGGGCTGTAGGTCAAACGGATGCTTTATTTTAATATCCATGTTGCATGGGAGAGCAGTAGAACAATACACCTCCATCTCCTCTGCCTTCAACTAATGCTTCCCAGAAACAATTCCTTACAGTTTGTTTAGTTATCTATCTAGCGATCAAGATCTTTGAAACCTCCTGTAATGGTAAGGGGATTGGTCAAATTCCAGTCATATTTATTCTTTCTGATTGCATTCTGAGTATCTGAAGACACTCTTTATTTCCATTCTGATACAACAAAGATATATGGATACATTATCCTGAGCTGTTGTAGAGTGTTGCTGATAAATGTCTACCACATTTTGCCCCAGGCAGATGTGGCTTCACCTCACCACTGATGGAAGTGTTTCCCAGGTGTGTTTGTGAATATGTATATATCAGCGAGTTATCAGAATGCTTGAGATCTTTAGATTAAGTGCTCAGTAATAAGTATTCATGTTCCACACACAGACAAAATTACTGTATCAATCACACGTTCCCGGAGAGCTGGGATTAGAACCTCAGTACTTTATCTTTGAAAGTCTTAGGCTTCTACTACGTAAACTAAAGGAGAGCTCTCTCAGCTGATGGCAATAGTAGATCCTTTATGTTCTCTATGGGCCATGCACTAGAGGGCAACAATTCACATTCATATGAAGTCAGTGTACTATGGTACTGCTGGAATTTTCAAAGCTACCTGGGAAAATTGGATACACATTTTATTTTAATAGGAATGTGGTGCCCAAATTCTCAAGATGGCTTTGAAAACTCAATCCTGTAGGGCTGCGTTGTCTTTGAGACTCAATAAAGAGGAGGGTTTGGATAATATATCACTTAAGCATGCTAAAGCAGGCTTAGGAGGAAGAATCAGGTTTAAGTATGGAAAAAACAAGATGGCAAGAACAGTGACATCTATGAATTAGCTTTAATGGAGAATCCAGTCTAATTCTAGTGACTGCTTGCGTACTGTGTAAATGTCTGCAATTTCTCCCCTGCCAGTCACCTGAGTCACAATTCCAAAGGTAAAACAAACAAGGAGTTTTGTGGCACTTTTAAAGGCTAACAGTTTTATTTATTACATGATCTTACGAAAACTCATGTGATCAATAAAACTGTTAGTCTTTAAAAGTGCCACAGGATTCCTTCTTTGTTTTGCTGAACTAAACAGACATGGCTACCTGTCTGGAACTTGTCAAAATTCCAAGGGTGTTTCCATGGTCCTTTTTGCAAACATTCTTATCCCGTCCTTTTGTTCAATCTCTGTGCCTTCTTTTTCCCCTGTTCCCTTTCTTTCCCTCGATCAAAGGCAGGACTGTCTGGTGGAATAATTGCATTGAGGATAATTCTGAACTACAAGATGGAACAAGAGCCGTCTGATGCTTTCTCACATCTAGCCCTCCCTTCCATGGGGAAATTTTAGGCATGCTGGTATGATGGCTTTGCTTGAGTCCCCAGGTGATGGGCTGTGTGTTTGGGCTGGCTGACTGGTCTGAAATTCATTAGGAACTTTTGTGTTTGCAGCTGTCTCTCGGATTATATCTCTATTGATCCTTCCTGCCCATGACCAATGGGAAATATGTGGAAATGATGAAGCTCTTCGGAAGGGGAGTTCATAATCTTTCTCAAACAAAGACAGGCCCCAAGGGGAGACGAAGACGCTATGGCTATCACATCTTGTTCCCCTTGTTTTACTGGGATAGCATTCAATTACCCCTGCTAACAACAGCTTCACTTAAAAGCTACTGAGCCTGCTAATCACTTATTTTGCACCAATTATTCAGAGGATGAAATACAGTTCACCTAGGATCCTGACTGGAGGGGACCACACCTAATCAATGGGAAATGGGAACCCGTCTGCAGCTGACTAGGGGTGCTGGGCATAGAAGCATGGAAAATTACAGGCTGAAGGGCTGCAGTAGAAACATGAAGATAAGAAAGCCCTGTGCAAATCAGCTCCTGATTATGTCTCTGCTCAGACTTCTCTTCTTTCCCCTATTTGTCTTTCTTCCATGCCACCCTTTGTGTCACCCACCTTCTGTACCACTGTCATTTCTCATGTACCAGACAACGTCCTGCCTATCCCTTCAAACCGTTCCTCAAAACATACAAGGTAGCTTTAAAAACCCACCTCTGCAAGATGCCTGTACCAACCTTAGCTTCACCCCTGAGCTGGGCAATAGGTATCAAAAGAGTTTGGTCAGTGTCTAAATTTAGGAATATGGGGGAGATATAGTGTTATATTAGGTACTTGTGAAGCACCAACACACTTGTGGTGGTAATAAATCTGGCCACAGTATTGTCACAATAAGAATAGCAGTACCTTAGCATCAGTGAGAGTTGAATCTAGACATGGCTATAGTTAGAATTCACTATGTATTAAGGATACATTTATAAATTGTATAAGAAGGGTTAATAAATGCCATTTTCAGTTTATGATTACAGGAGTAATAAATGTGTTACAAGCATTAGGGTTTTTTATGTGTTATCGATATCAGTCGCCTATGCCTTGTTTGATTCTATAAAAATCAGCAATAGGCTAACCATTTATTGTCTAATGAGTTGAGCACTGGAGACATGGATTCTACTCTCAGCTCTGCCACTAGTCTGCTGGAGGACCCTGGGTAAATCATTTCATCTGTCTGTATCTCAGTTTCCCCATAGTCAAAATGGGCATAATGGTACTGATTTCTTTTGTAAAGCACCGTGAATGAAAAATGCTAGGTATCATCATTATTAAAGCAGCTCAAATCATTTAAAACCTTTTTATAAATTCTTCTTCATTAATGAGCCCTTAATCAAAAGTATGACCAGATTATTTTAGGATAAACACATGGCCCACAGAATGCATGATTCAATATCTAAGGAATGGGACCTCAAATTGGGAGAGCTGGGTTCCATTCCCAATCCAGCCAGGCCCCTTGTGTTACCCTGCATAACTTAATACGCTTTCTGTGCCTCAGTTTCCCTAAGTAGAATGGCAAAGGTATACTCCCTTTTGCCAAGTGCTTTGAAAAATGCAGTGTAAATGCTAAGCATTACCAAAGATTGTTTCTAAATTCTCTAGAAAATTTTATGGAATCAAGATGTCTCATGAGATTCCCAGAACTTCTATCTGGCCAAGCCTTTTGCATGTTATTACAGCTTTTCTGCTTCCAGGCACGCATAGAAACCAAAAGTGCAGAAGCCACTGTGAAGATGAAAAACAATTCTTTAAAAAAGATGGTTTGTGATCTTCAAATCTATTCGAATAATTTGGGTTTGGGCTACAGGTGTGGGTCCGTTCCTGTTATACTGAAATCTTTGATTACCTGGTTTCAATTGAGCTGTCTGGGGAATGTTTTATTTCTGCAAAACAAGTTCAAATACATAACAATGATCTTTGGATTTGTGTCAAAAACCTGAATGCCCCCAAACTGATTTTCCCCCCAGTTTTGGCAATCGAAACCTGACAATGCACTAGTATTCACTGACGGTGGCAAATTCACCACCGTCGGTTCGACCTTCCCAATCAACTGATCGGGTCTATGGAGACCCATTCAGTTGATTGGGAGATTGATCACTGAAGACCACCCTGGCAACTGGACTAGTGCTGAGTCAAAGAGAGGGCCCTCCCTTTGACGCAGCGCAGGTGCCGGGCTCAGGGAAGTTGAAGGCAGATAAGCAAATTATTTTAAGTAACTTGCATATCTCCCTTCGACTGACACCAAACCAGGCAGACAGTGTAGACCTGCCCAATGTTTCAGTTTATGGTTGCCAAAAGCTGATTTTTATTTTTTTTTTTAAACAACACACACACGCACACTCATCTATTTGAAAATGGACATTTTCCCATGGAAATTTCTGTTTTGACAAAAATCCATTTTTCAGTGAATAAACATTTGCAATGCAAAACTTCAACCCCATATACACTTACGTGGTACTGACAGGTGCCAAATTTACATTCTAGAGAGGGAAGTCCTTTTTGTTATTCCCGAACAAGCATCTATGCAAGTTTCTCCATTACACCTTCTTGCAAATGGTTCTCAATCCACACCGGGCGGAACTCACCATGAGAGAGGTGTTCATTGTCATGATTATTGATAATGTTAGATTTATGTTAGAATAGTGTCTGAGGACTGAGTCTGAGGACCCAGCTGTGCTAGGCACAGTACAATCAAGTAACAAAAAGACACAGTCCCTGCTCCAGACAGCTCATAATCAATGTTTATAGTGCTATAGATTTTAAAACCAGAAGGAACTGCTATCTGGTTTCTGACATAACACAGACTAGAGATTCCCCACTTAGTCATTTCTGCATTGTCCATCATTTCTATTTGAACTATGGGACCTCTTTTAGAAAGACAACCAGTCCTGGCTGAAGGACAGCAAAGAATCCACCATCTTCCTAAAGCCTGCTGGGGTGAAAGACAAATGGGACAGGAAGAGTGGAAGGCTGAGGAAAGGTTTTGCCTAGTTGACAGCAGTTCTACCACACTCTCTCCATCACCATTATCAGCTGCTAGGCTTTTGTAGGTCTCTTGACAGGGATGTGAAGCAGGGTAAGGAGGTGACTTTATGGAGTGTGATGGACATTCAGTCTCTGTGCCCTTCACTCCTAGGTCTTTCTGCTGAGATTGGCAACAAGGGTGTCAGCTGGGACAGGGCCAACTATCCATTGGGAAACATTCTGAGACACCCCATTCCCCTTCATCAGCTCCATCTCATTTCACCTAGGCCATCCTGGAGCCATCAGCAGGAAACCATTTTCACTTGCTATTAGCCTGGGCTGGATTTGTACAGGCATCCTAGGGCGGGAAAGCGCTCATAGTCCATTATCAATCCCCGACAGCCCCTTCTTATTTGTAAAAGTGATCAAGGAGACAACCTGCTGCACTTAGCCTGTGCCAAAGCCAAACACTCCAAAAGTCCCCACTGCATTTAAAGAAACATACTGTCTTGCCATGTCCACCTTGGAGAAACCTCACTAATCTTTCCTGAAAGGCCCAAAGGGGAATCCCAAACAGCTTTTCATTAGCCAGATAAGCTGGACCAGTTCCCCAGCAGACTAGAGGCACTGATAGAGAAGCAGATTCCTACCGCTGCACAAAGGCAGAGTGAGCCAGGGATATACACAGAGGGAATGAGAAATGCTAAATCTTTAACACTCCATTCCATTTGCTGGAGGCACTGAGGACTAGCGTTCAGGACATATGTGTGGGGAGAGAGAAATAGCACCATGAAGGTGGATGTGTTTACAAGGAGCTTTCCTGCTGTAGTGTAAGGGATGGTGGGGAGAGATTATCTTGTTGGGTTCATCCTTTGTTCTTTGATTAGAAGCAGAAGGAGCTGGAGGGACAATATACACATATATATTCCCCTCTTTTTCCTTTCAAGGCCTCTCTATGGCTGCGTCCACACTTGTAAATTAAGTCGACTTAAGCTTGCTTAAGTCGACTTAATTTACCCTGCATCTACACTACAGTTTCCTTAAGTCGACTTAAGGGAAATAAAGTCAACTTAATGAAAATTGTCGACTTTATTAAACCTAGATTTAAATAGATTTAAGGCTTAATTCGACTTTTTAAAGTCGAATTAAGCCAGTGTAGATGTGGGGTAGCCCTAAGTCGACTTAGGGCTACCCCAGGACTACACCAATGCCCTCCCTGCTGGGGGGGGCACAGGGGGAGCCTGGCATGCCCCCCAAAGGGCAGGGCGGAGCCCTGTGTGATGCTGTCTGGATTTAGGGAAGCATTTATGATATTATTTTCTATTCATATCTCATATATGCTATAATCCATAGGAACTATGTCGTGTTTGGTATCAATAGAAAGGTAGTAATTTGCTGGGAATGATTATATAGTTTATGTATAGGAATTGTATTTGGATTAGAAGTTAGGAATTTGGTGTTATATCTATACTTTAACTTGTGTGATTTTGTGGAAACGCCCCAGACAGGAGGCTGTCTAAAACCATTGTGACCTTAATGTTAAGGAATCTGCCAGGTGCAATGGGCCCAGGGAGTAACCTGATGAGCCATTAAGGACACAATGGTTGTATTCCTTTGGCATCCTGTGGCATCTTAAAGACTAACACATTTATTTGGGTATAAACTTTCGTGGGCTAGAACCTACTTGGTTAGATGCATGAAGTGGAAACAGCAGTTTGATAGGCATGTATACAAGTGCAAAAAAGAGTGAGTCACATTATTATGTGGAGGACCAGTGCTAATAAAGTCAATTCAGACAGTGTGGATATGGTCAGTTCACAACAGTTGCTGAGAAGGTTTGCATGTTTAAAGAGGGAAAATTACTTTTTATAGTGAGCTAGCTATTCCCAGTCCCTATTCAGATCCAGTCTGTTAGTGTCAATATGAATTCCAGCTCTGCAGTTTCATGTTGAAGTCTGTTTTTGAAAGTTTTTTGCTGGAGTATGATCACTTTCAAATCTGTTACTGAGTGTGCAGGGAGGTTGAAGTGCTCCCCAACCGATTTTTGAATGTTACCGTTCTTAAAGTCTGATTTATGTCCATTTATTCTTTTGGGCAGAGACAGTCCAGTTTAGCCAATGGCACATGATGACATATATCTCATTGGTAGAAGTGCAGGTGAATGAGCCCCTGGTGGAATAGCTGCTTTCGTTAGGTCCTATGATGATGTCACTTGAGTAGATATGTGGGAAGAGTTGGCATTAGAGTGTTTCAGGGATAGATTCCTGGGTTAGTGTTTCTGTTGATGGTGTGTAGCTGCTGGTGAGTATTTGCTTCAGGCTGGGGGGACTGTCTGTCACAGCTAGTGGCACTCGTGCCCCCAGGGTCAAGAAGAGAGGAGTGCAAAGGGAAAGCCACTAATGAGGGATCACACTGAAGCAGACCACCCCCTACTTTAAAGTGTGTGAATTATCCTGCTAGTCTCCTTTCTTGCTCTCATCCTCTCCTCTGGCCATGCATGTGTCAGCAACATCAACTTGGGTTCCAACAGACTCAGTGGGCCAGATTCATAGGTGACATTAAGGGACTGTCAGTTACACATCTGTAAGGAGATGTCTGAGTCTAAATGGAGTAACTCACATGCTCAAGTTCTCCTTTATTTTATCAGAGCTGCAGTTGCTGGTAGAGTGATTTGCAGGGATTTCCACGCAAGGCATGAAATCATTTTCAGTGGTGAAAGGTGCCTTTCCCATGGGAGTAAACACTTTTGAAATTGCACTGGGATAGGAGCAATTTGTTTCATCCTTGTTTTGCTGGGAACCCAAAGTTGGGGGAAGTCCCAGAGTTACCAGATCTGCTTTCAGTGTATCCTTTAAAGTGCATTTGCATTTTTGCATGGGGTCCACTTGTGACCTCTGGGACTAGAATTTCCCTAAGGCAGAGAAAGATTCTTTAACATGCAAGTTATCCCCTGTGGATACCTTGCTGCATGCAAAGCATTAGGAGCATATGGGAAAGGGAAAAAGTAAAGCCGAAAGAATACCCTGCTGAAATCCTGGTTTTATTGAAGTCAATGACAAAACTCCCATTGACATAAGAGGATCCAGGATTCTTCCCCCCGGGTTTTGTGCACAGAAAGGTACATGCAAACAGGACCTCATCATGGCAGCACATTGCATACACATGCATGCGTCCGGCCTACACTCCATTAAGGAATTCCATTAAGGAATTGTTCTATTGCAACCACATCAGTCTCTCTCTTATGCATTCCCCAGGTGGTTATCAAATAGGTGGAGGTATGAAACGTAACTTACTAGCCCCTGCCATGCTGGCTTCCAGAAAAAACCTCTCTGACAGAATCCAGAGAAAGGAAATGGAAACACACAGTCTTTGCCGCTCCCCCCACCCTGATTTTCTTTCTCCAGATTGTTCACTTCCCCCTCAATGAGCTCCTAATTTCTTTTATTTTCCTCCCTTCAGTAAGAGACCATTTTGGTTCTCTATTGTGATTGCCGTTATTGAGGGCTTTATTTCCCTGCCTGCCATTGGCTGAGTCCTGCAGGGGCTCTCCAAGGGTCCCCGCTGACATGATGAAATAAAGTCAGAGAGCTGTATTAATTTAGATGGCTTTCCTTCCTGTTCTGGGGCTGTTATTATGCCAGTGTTGGTTGGTAATAAAAGACCTTTTAGTGCTGAGGAAAATCAAATAATCTTATACAAACACAAATGTGTCCAGATCATGATTATCCTAATGTAATTGGTGAATGAACTCTGATTAGGGGTGTCTGTTCTGGCCTTTTCTTGAGATGTTTTTATGCTAATCCATTGATTGATAGATTAGCTTCTGAGTGCCTTTTTTTGTGTGTAGCTTATCATGAGTGTCTGTGAATTGCTTAGAATTTAGACTGTTTATGCCAACCCAGTCTTGTCTGGTGTGAGATGTTTAGGGAGAAACTTCAGAACCATAAGTGGTAATGGTGGACTCTACAAATTACCTGTAACTAGAGGCACCACCAGGATGATCATGAGGAATAGTTAGCTTGAAGAACAGGAGAATCTCTGGGCTTGTCTACACGGTGAGTTACTGCATGGCAATCCAGGTTGTGAATACAGAGCATGCATGCTTGCCTTGCAGTAATGTCCCATGAGGATGCTGCTGCCGTATCCTGGAAGTCCTGGAGAGTGGCTGAGCAGTGCTGTTGGTGTGCTGTAGCAATAAGTGACTTGTCACAGAGTAACCCACTGTGTAGACAAACCTCTCACACACTAAAAACTGTTAGTTTGTAGAGGGAAGAGGTGGATACCCACCCTTTAACAATTGAAAATGAACTGAAGACCATATTGTAGGGACTGGTCCTGCGCTGGCTAGAGGCAAGATTTTGAAGATCTAAAGTAATTAGGAACTTAGAAATTGCCATCCTGGACCATGGCAAATGGTCCTGTATATGATGGTTGCCACTACCAGATGCATTTGAGGATGTTACAAGAAACCCATCACAGAATCACTTGCCTGTAGTAGAAGTTTTTTTCCTTACCCTGGGCAGTTAGTGATTGGCTCATGGTCAGAAACATCAGTGTTTATGTCCCATATACTTATTTTATCCTCTTGCACATAATGGTGGATGTTCTTTTTATTGGTTTATTCCATCTCTAGTTTCTATGGATCTCTATTTCCTTCTGCACATCCAGCGTCACAGAGCTCAAGTATGCACTCATCAAGCAGGTGGAACATAACCACTAGCAAATCTCTCTCACTCAAAGTATGATCTTCACACTTACCGAGTGGTTAGATGAAGACTGGGAGTCAGGACCCCTGGGGTCTGTTACTGTCTCTGCCAATCACTCAGACAAATATCAGATATGTCATTTAGCCTCTGTGTGCCTCAGTTTTCCTGTTAAAAAAGTATTTCACACAGGAGATATGATACTGAATTAGAGCCTGGGGCACCATGGGTAAAAGTTGTTATGCATGGGTATAAAATTATTTTGCCTGCCTCAAACAGTGGTTTAATTCGAATCATCTGAAGAATCACAGTACAGTAAACAACAACATTAAAGCCATAGTAGATGTTTAATAACTAATATGTAATGAATATCCATTGTCTGCTTTCCATAACCAGCTGGTAGGTAGTACAGACCAGCAAGACCATTCAGGAGAAGCGCCCTGTCCTAACTGCTTTTAACTGTACATCTAATTGAAAGCAAATATAGATTTACATGAAGGAGATTCACTGGATTTAATCCAACATGCCTGTCTCTAAAGGCCAGAAGGAGTAGCGGAAATGATGCCATGTCTTTACAGAATGCGTAGGCCAAAATTTGCAAATTCAGGTGTCTAAAGTTAGCTTCCTAAGACTACACTGGGGTGTGTCAATAAAAATATTCTGATTCTGTAAGTGACTGAGTGTCCTCAAATCCCTCTGAAAACAACAGGACCTTTCAGTACTCACCACCTCTGGAAAATCAGATCACATCTCTTGTTATTGGTGTTACACAATAGTTACATGTACTTGAAGTGCCGTTACTGAGATCAGGATTGCACTAGATAATGGTGAGCAAGTGAAGTGCTTTAGTGCTTTGACCCTGGGAAAAATCACAGCAAAGAGTTGCGCTAGGTAAGGTTGGTTTGTTTTGTTTCCTCCTTTAACCTTGTGAGTAGACATCATTGCTCAGAAAAGTAAAAGGCTCTTACTAGTGCCTGAAGGCAGGCATGGTGTGAAATTTTACTGCAGCTTTTCCAGTGCATCAGAATCCTGAGCTGCAGTCTCCTTCCGACTCTTCTGAGTCACACTTCCTTGTATCCTGACCAGCAACTCCCATTCCAGTTTGGAGCCCACATGCAGTGCTGAGGATGTACCTCACTTCTGGCTGGTAATATCATCTCCTTGCTGCTCCAGTGCTGGGCCTTTGTTTCAGCAATGCTGACCAGACAATCCAAAGTGGGTGGTGTATTGGTGCTGTACAAAAATGGAAGTTTCAAAAGAGACAATTGGAGATCCTCAATAAGTGTAAATGGACTCTGGTTGAGCTAGGCTGATTTACGCCAGCTAAGGATTTGGCCCAGGGTCTGTTGTGACTTAAAATAGATATGATGCGAATTTAAAAATGAAGAAATGTTAGACACTGGGCCATGGGCAATCTCACTTAGTGGTTAAAGTAAGAGTTCTGCCTGCCGGCTAGAGCTGGATCAAGGGCAAATAAAGTCATAGGTCAGAGGTGGAGCCAAGGATCAGTACGAAAGAGTAAGGAGTCAAATGTCAGAGCAGGAGAGTCAATCAGAGCTAAGGCTGGAAGTTGAAGCAAAGCAAATTCAGACTGGAAATCAGACGTATATGTCTTTAACAGTGTTGATAATTAACCACTGGAACAACCTACGGAGGATTGTGATGGAGTCTCCATCACTGGCAATTTTTAAATCAAGTTTGGATGGTTTTCTAAAAGAGATGCTCTCATTCAAACAGGAATTATTTTGGGGAAGTTCTGTGGGCTGCATTACACAGGTCAGCTTAGATGATCATAGGGTGGTCCATTCTGGCTTTGGAATTTATGGATCTGTAACAATTTGTGCCCCCATTTAGCTAAACCAGTTTAGAAACCAATTCAGATAAAATGGTGCAACCCCCTTGTGATGTAGACATTTAGAAATTAGTGTTGCTTTAACTGATTTCAAGTTCCAAAAGGGTAGCCAGTAGGTATTGTTCAGCAAAACAAACAAGGCACTTTTAAAGACTAATACATTTATTTATCACATGAGCTTTCATAGGAGAAAATCTCACTTTGTCAGATGCTTTCAAATGAAGATGTACAGATGAATGGGAGGAAAATAAATGCAGGGAAGTATAAAGCATAGGATCAGGTCAAACTCTTACAGCAAATCTTTGCAATTGTTTAGATTCAAACAGTGAACAAAAGCATCTGGAGGGAGGTGGGGGAAAAAGGCAAGCAAAATTACCTGTTGTAATGGGGAAAAAACACATAGTCTCTATTAACCCTAAGTCGACAGTATCGGACCTGCATATGAATTCCAATTTTGTTGTTTCTCTTTGAAGCTTTGGTTTGTTATCCATTTGCATAAGTATAGCTATTAACAGGTGATTGATGGAGTGATCAGGAAGACTGAAGTGTTCCCCTACTGGTTTTTGGATGTTGTTATTTCTGATGTCAGATTTGTGTGTGTTTATTCTTTTCTGAAAAGACTGTCCAGTTTGTCCAATGTATAAGGTGAGGGGAGGGCATTTCTGGCACGTGATGGCATAAATCACATTGGTGGATGAGCAAGTGAATGAGCCCTTGATGAAGAAGCTGGCTTGATTAGGACCTATGACGGAGTCTTTCATACCGATATGTGGGCAAAGCTGGCAACGTGGTTTGCTGTAGGGACAGGTGCCTGCTTTAATGTTTCTGTTGTTAGGTCTGTAGTTGCTAGTGAGTATCTGCTTATGATTGGAGGGCTGTCTGTAAGTGAGGAGAGGTCTGCCACCCAAGGCCTGAGAGAGTGAGGGAGAGTCTTGTAGAATAGGTAATAAATCCTTGATGATGATCTGTAGAAGTTTGACTTGGGGGCTGTAGGTGATGACCAGTGACGTTCTGTTGTTTTCTTTCTTGGATTTCTCCTGTAGTAGTTGACTTCTGGGTACCTGTCTGGCTCTGTCAATCTGTTTCTTTACTTCCCCAGGTGGGTATTGTAGTTTTAAGTATGCTTGGTAGAGATCCTGAAGGTGTCTGTCTCTGTCTGAGAGATCAGAGCAAATGCGGTAATATTTTAGGGCTTGGCTGTAGACAATGGATCGAGTGGTGTGTCCTGGATGGAAGCTCGAGGGATGTAGGTAACTATAGCAGTCTGTCAATTTTCAGTGTAGGGTGGTGTTTATATGTCCATCACTATTTTGTACTGTAGCGTCTAGAAAGTGGATCTCCTGTGTGGAGTGTTCCAGGCTATGGTTTGTCGTGGAGTGGAAATTGTTAAAATCTTCAAGGGCATCCAAGCCCTAAGATTATAACCTATATGCTGTTGTCCACTTTTTGAATCTAAACAACTGCATTGATTTGCTGTAACAGTCTGACCTGATCCTATGACTTAAACTTCCCTGCATTTATTTTCTTCCCATTCATCTGTACTTCTCCATCTGAAAGCGTCTGATGAAGTGGGATTTTCTCTCACAAAAGCTCATGTGATAAATAAATTTGTTAGTCTTTAAAAGTGACGGTATATCTTGGTGAAAGTGTTCAATATGTATGTGTGAGAAGGTGGTGTGTGTATTTTCAAAAGGCAGAGTTAACTTACCTGGAAACAACCTGTAATCTTACCCAATACTTAGGTCCTATGTCTCCATAATGGGGCCATGGGTATATCATAAATATTCAGACACACGAGAATGTCATTTGTGATCTGCACTTTTGTCTCGTTGCCTTTCTACCACTGTGGGAGTGAGGTATTTGTAGCCAATTTGTTCTCTGGGTATATTTGGGTGGTATGGATGTACTGTATGTATCAGACCTCTTGCTGGATAGCTGTATTAAATTGATAACTACTTGGACACTGTAGGATTACTAGTGTGTGTGTAGAAAGTAGATGAGGTAATTTATGTTCTCTGGCTCATAGTGAAATGATAGTTAGGACTGGAAGAATCCAGAAGAGTCCCATTTAAATACAACACATGATGGCAAGTAACTGAATATTGACAAAATATGCAGATGCTTGTGTACAAATACTAGAAATTTAAATATTGAGATGGGTGAACTAGAATGCCTGGCATTAAATGAGGATAATGATATAACAGGTGTCATGGAAACTTGGTTGAATGAGGAAACACAATGGGATATAGTAATAATTTGAGAGTACAAAATATATAGGAAAGCTAGAGTAGGTTGCGCTGGTGGGGAGTGGTACTGTCTGTGAAAGATAGCATAGAATGAAAGAATGTAAAAATCCTAAATGAATCAAACTGAGCCATAGAATCTCTGTGGGTAGAAATGCCATGCTTGAATAATAGGACTAAAGCAGTAGGAATACACTACTAAGCACCTGACCAGGATGGCGACACTGATTGTGAAATGCTCAGAGAGATTAGAGAAGCTATAAAGACAGAAAATGCAATAATGGGGGATTTCAACTATCCTCATATTGTCTGGGTATATGTCACCTCAGGGAGGGATGCAGAGATAAAATTTCTAGACACCATAAATGACTGCTTCTTAGAGCAGCTTGTCCTGGAATCCACAAAGGTATAGGCAATTTTTGATTTACTCTTAAGTAGAGCACGGGATCTGGTCCAAGAAGTGAATGTAGCTCAATTGCATGGTAATAGAAACCATAATGTAATTAAACTTAACATCCTTGAAGGGGAAAAAATACCACAGAGACCCACCACAGTAACATTTGATTTAAGAAAGGGGAACACAGAAAAATGAGGAAGCCAGTAAAACAGAAATTAAAAGGAACAGTCATAAGAATGAAATGCCTGCAAACTGCATGGAGACTATTTTAAAAAACCATAATAGAGAATACCAAAAAACCAGAGTGGGGGTGAATAAAATAAAACAAAATTCCATGATTGCTTAACAGCAGAGCAAAAGAGACAAAAAGGCATCCTTTAGAAACTGAAAGTCAAATCCCAATGAAGACAAGAGAAAGGAACATAAATTCTTCAAAGTATAAGAAGGCAGGCCGAGAAAGAATTTTAAGGGCAACTATCTAAAGAGACAAAAGCTAACAGCAATTTTTGTAAGTACATCAGAAGAAGGAAGCCTGCCAAGCAATGAATGTGTTGGGCCAGTAGCCAATTGAGGTTCTGAAAAGCACTCAAGGAAGACAAGGCGATTGTGGAGTAGCTAAATTAATTTTTTCCTTTGGTCTTCAATGTCAAGAATGTGGGAGAGATGAGGAAGATGGTGATCCAGTTGATATAATGTACTTAGACTTTTAGAACACATTTTACAAAGTCCCTTATCAAAGAATGTTATCTAGAGGAAGCAGTCATGGGATAAGAGGGAAGGTTCTCTCATGGATCAGTAACTGGTTAACAGATGGTAAACAAGGGTAGGAATAAATAGTCAGTTTTTACAATGAGAGGGATAAATCGCTGGGTCTCCTAAGGATCTGTACTGGGGGTTAGTGCTATTCAACATAATCATAAATGTTCAGTAAAAGGCAGGAAACAGTGAGGTGGTAAAATTTGCAAATGATGCAAAATTACTCAAGAGAGTTTAAGTCCATAGCTGATTGCAAAGAGTAATACCAGGATCTCACTAAACTAGGAGACTGGGTGACAAAATGGTAAATGGACTTTAATATTGATAAATGCTATATTTGAAAAAAATTATCCTAGCTATACATACAAAATGATGGGATCTACATTAGCTGTTACTGTGCAAGAAAAAAAGTTCTTTGAGTCATTATAGATAGTCCTCTGAAAACATCTTCTCATTGTACAGCAGCAGACAAAAAAGCTAACAATTTTAGGAACCATGAAGGAAGGGATAGATAATAAAACAAAAAATATCATAACGCCACTATATAAATCCATTGTACACCCACATCTTGAGCACTGTGTGCAATTCTGCTCACCCCATTTAAAAATGCTATATTAGAAATGGAAAAGGTGCAGAGAAGGGCAACAAATATGATTAGATTATGGAACAGCTTCCATGTAAGGAGAAATTAAAAAGGCAGGGACCGTTCATCTTAGAAAAGAGATGACTAAGGAGAAGATATGATAGAAGTCTATAAAATCATGAATGCTGTGGAGAAAGTGAACAAGGAAATGTTATTTACCCCTTCACATAACACACGGACTAGGGGGTCAGCGAACGAGATTAATAGTCAGCAGGTTTAAAACAAACAAAAGAAAGCATTTCTTCACTCAACACATAGTCAACATGTGGAACTCATTGCCAGAGGATGTTGTGAAAGCTAAAATTATAACTGGGTTCAAAAAAAGAACTAGATAAGTTCATGGAGGTTAGGTCTATCAATGACTGTAGCCAAGATAGTCAGGGATTCAGTCTTATGCTTTGGATTTTCTTAAACCTCTGACTGCCAGAAGCCTGGAGTGGATGACAGAGGATCAATCACTCGATAATTGCCCTGTTTTGATCATTCCTCTAATGCATCTGGCACTTGTCATTGTCAGAAGGAAGGACACTGGATTAGATGGGCCATTGGTCTGACCCAATGTGGATGTTCTAGAGTAGGCAGGAGGTGTGAAGTATAAACCCATGACAGCAATGACTTGGCGTTATGTTCTCTTACTTACTCTCAGAAATCTCATTCCAGCCACTGGCAAGAAAGGAAGCCTGCAGAATTCTTACAGGCCCAGGAATAATGGAAGAGCAACACTAATTAAGAGGACAGTCTCAGTCCCCACAGCCACCCTCCTGCTGTTCAGCGGGGAAGATCAAGGCTGGTTTGTCACTGTTTGAAGACTGGCCTTTGAGAAAGTTGCCAGTGAAGATGCTCTGAAATAGCTCCAACCCTTGTAAGCTGTGGCTGCAAATACAAATCTGTGCAATGACGTTTCATCTGAAGGAAGTGCCAGGAGGACACTCTCCTAGGGAGTAGGACCTGACTTATGGCACAGTGCTCAGATGGAGTTGGATCCCAGCACAGCACTTGGAGGGAGGAGAGTTTTTCTAGCATGGTCTTTGTAATGGGCTGGGGCACACCGATGTCACACTATGATGTAGCATGTGGAAGCAGGAGGAGCTGAGTTCCTCTTCTCTTTGAACTAGGAGGAGAAGAAGGAGCAGAGCTGTACAGAATGGAGGAGGATTTCCAGCTGGGCATGGAGAGGGAAGGAGGGAGGAAATGTCAGTCACTAGGAAAATCTTTTCGGGGCTCCCTCCTAGCGTCAGTGTACTGCAGATGTTAACCCCTCATGGTCTGCTCCAGAGATGTGTGCCCCCTTGCAGCATAACAGAGCCCTGTGTTGTGGGCATACAGTCCTTGTGCCCGAGAAACCTGTTCTTCCCACCCCTCCTTGTTCCTGTTGTGGTGCTCCTGCATCTCATCTCCAAGCCACACTAAAATCCTGCTCAGTTTGCCTCTTTACAGCCCGCTTAAACCCCTCAGCCTCTGGTGGGGGCAGAGGGGCTGAGGATGCAGATGGGAGCAGTACAGAGAAGCCTGTGTTAGCTGCTCTAACAGATAGAGTCTTGTCCTCTGGCTCTGTGAATTGCACACAGAGCCAATATTCAGCCTGACATCAACCAGAGAAGGAGCTGGAGGAGACGTGAGAGTAGCTCATTCATCAGGGTACATCTTTATTAAAAGTCCATGTCTGTGTTTTGGCCACTACGATACGACAGAAACCCATTCATTCACCCTTATCTGCAGCAGCCAGGTTCACTTACAGGCCAACAGCCATTCATGGTGCAAGTCTGAATTTCATTACATGCCCTAGATCCCAGCTAGGGACAGGCTGGGATATATTTCCCCTTGCTGGGTTTCTCTTGCCCTGAGCCAACGGATGCAGTGTCCCAAGGAAACCACAAAAGGTAGCTTGAAAGTGAGCTAATTCTACAGGTAATGGTGCATCACTAGTGCATTCCCAGTGTAAGGGACAGGATTTCAGTGTTAGGAAGGAGCACCCAGTGGTGGGCAGGGTTCCTGTGGGCTACCCATTTCATTCTGCCTTCGCATCGCTTATTGCAGCATCTGTCAGCACAGCCATCATCCTCCCCCTCTCCATTTCTCGGCAGTTGTCAAATGCAGTGAAATGCCAGGTGTTTTCACTTGCGGTGCTGTTTGGTCTCTGTTTTACTAGTACCTTCAGGAAAGGGTTAAACAAACAAAAAATGCCACGAGCAGCTCTTTGCTCTTGAATCTGCACAGCAAGGGAAGAATGTGCCCAGGTTGGGCACAGAATTGCAAGCCAGTGTGTCACTGGCTGGCCTGGCCTTTTCTCACTTGGAATGGGATTTTCAGAAGCGCTCCATGCTGGCCTCACTTTGACTGTGCTGAAGTCCGTGGTTAAAAGCGCTTCCTAACTCTAGTGGGAGCAGAATGGGGCCCATACTGAGCATTTTGAAATTCTCACCCTTAGAGTACCAGAGAAAGGCAAAGTATTGCTTGGTCTGCTAAATCCAGAGAATAAGGAAGAGGCAAAATCTTACCCAGTGTCTTTGACAGCTCTTAAATTAGAGTTCAGTGTCTACCTGCTTAGGTTCTGAGTGAAGCATCTTGGAGGGGAAGACCCTGAGATATATTTCACTGGCAAGTTTATTTTACTGCTTCATACTCCTATCCAAATCTTACCTCAATTAGTTCATTGAGAGACTATCTACATCTAATGTGAGTGCCTAGATTACTCAGGGTACAGTTCCTGGCAGAAGAAAAGTTGAACTTGATTGTAGTGTCTGAGGGGTAAACAATTGGAATGGCATTTAATGCCCACCTGAAATAAAATCCAGGCTGCTTCTTATTCAGCAGCTCTGTGACCATAAGGAACGCATGCCCCATCCGTAGTTTAGCTTTCAGGTAGCATCATTGCCTCTAGTTTCTGAACTTTTGGCTTGGTAGAAGCGTGCTATGGAGCATCCCCATCTCTGAAAGCCAACCTCAGAACATGGCTCCTGAAATCTGCAGCATGGAATTAAACTTGCTGTCGCTTCCTTTGGGCTCACTCTAATTTAGTGCCAGGGAAGGGAGAGCGCAAGCAGAGAAGCATCTCAGCAAAGGCCAGATGGCTTGAATGCTGCTCTCACTGTCTCTTTTACTTCTTTACTAAATAAATGAGTGGTGCAGGAAGTGAGCTGAATCTTTAATGCAGTGCTTTGCGGTGTGTGCTTTTAGAGAGGCTCAGAGTGAGGCTGTTGGAGTTCACTGTGGGCGTTACATTCAGCACCCCCTCGTCCTGAACTTCCAATTAATGCATCTGACTACTCACTTCTTTGATTAGAGGCTCGTTATTGGGAAATTCAGCAGGGAAGCCTAGCATGGGGGTTTGAGTGTTTTTTTTTCCCTCTCTTCATTTAGTTTGGTAATTTCTTTCCCCAGGAAATGTAGGCTTAGCTGCAGCATCTGCTTTTTCAGTGAGGTCCGTTCTTATTATTTATTTTAATAGTCACTCAATTATCCAGCTGGGTTGACTGAGCCGTGAAAGAGTGCGAGCAAAGGGATTTGCCCAAGGTCAGAAGCAGGTGGAGCTTTCAAGGATTTTAACATGCCTTCAAGGTCCTCAGATGCTTGCTCTGATCTCGAGCAGCGGAGACTTCACCTCTGTGTTCCACATCTTTGGAGAAGGCTTGGCTAATATGGAGGTCAGAGGGCACAATTGATTTCAGAGTGGTTGGCCCTTGATATTGTCTCACCTGGGTCCCATGCATAAGATCAGAAATGAACAAAAGCAAAGAGCAAAAGGCCTCTTTTGTGCCTTTCTTTACTTCTTCTCATTCCCCCTCACTGAGCTCCCTGTCCACTGCTGAGAGGAAGTTGAGCTGTGAAATCCAGATAGGCCCACTTCTGCTAATCCTCTTCACTTGCATGCTTTTCCTGTAGGTTGAAGAACCTGCAGGTTATCTCATGACCATGTCTAGACTTAATGGCAGACACTCGTCGGTGTTTTATTATTTGTGTAGTGACAACAAGCATGATAGATACTTTATAGGGAGGTGCCTTTGGCAGCTAACATTCTAGATAGGCCATGTGAAAACACAGGGAGGGAATGAGGCTGTGATTGATCAGCGTCATCTTAGCTTGTGTGTGTCGTGTTAGTTCCTTGAGTTTTGTGTGTTGTGGATCTGGGTAAAGATTCCACATTGTCTAGTTTGGCAGCTCTCTGAGAGGAGCACCAAGGTTCCTCATGAAAGATGAACATTTTAAAAGAAACGTAACTGAGAACTGGGGACACATTCCAGTTTTAGGATTGTCTGGAAAAAGGCCTGGTGGTGAGAGTGGAGGAAGATGTTAATCATTTGCAGGAGCAGAGAGAGAGAGAGAGAGAGAGAGACTAGACTGCAGGGCCTGGAAGGTGAAGAACTGATGCACTGTTATAATGTGGTGAGGGCAAGGAAAATCCCTTGTATCAAAAAGATTTTTCCCAAGCAGTCATTGGCTGCACCAGCCAGGGCTCTCTGCAGATAGCTGAGGAATATATTCAGCTGTGCATCATTTCCTTTGAGATGTATCAGAAAGGAAGGATTCTCTGGGGAAGCTTTCTTGGAAGATCCAGTGCCTTGCTTTGCACATGGTCCTGGGCTCTTGAGCCAGGGGGAAGGTAGCCACGCTGAGTCAAATCTTTTGGTGGCCGGATCATTGCTGATAAACAATGCACTGGTTGGATTCTGTCTCCCCACCCATTCCTCCCTGGTTATCTCAGACCTGGGTCTTGGCCACAGCTGCAAAACCTTCCTGTGTCAAGCCTGACAGGAGCATGTTATTCTCCCCTCTTAGAGGCTCTGTGCTGTCTGGTTTGGATGTGATCAGTGCATTGAGAATGGGAAGGAGAGGAGAGACAGGGAGGTATCAGCCATGGATGGAGCAGAAAATGCTGACATAAATTAATCAAACAAGGCATCTTCCAAGATAGAATTAGATTCTGATTTATGACTGCAGTGCTGAGACTGCAACACCACTGCTCCATGCTCCCCCATTCCTCCTGATTTATGGGGATGTCACAGTGTGGTGGCTGCTGAGGGAGCCCAGTAGGCGAAGGGCATGGACTTGGCTAATACCTGCCATCTCCCCATCCCATTCCTCAGGACTTTAGTCTGTCAACGATGTCATCAGCTTCATTAACTCAACCTCTTTGTCTTTAAGCTCCTTTGCATGGTGAAGGGCAAGTTGGAAAAGCAAAGTGTCTGTTATCTGGCTTTGCTCTCTACTACCCCAGTGCTCCCTTGGAAAGTGCCTACCATTGTTTGGATTTCCTAAAGTTTTTTGCAGAAAGACCCCTTCTTTGGGGTAACACAGTAGGCTGCTGTGCATGAGGCGGGAAAGTTTATTTGCTGTCCCAGCAGCTACCCAAACCTTCCCTTGCTACCACATGGCCTACAGATCCTTGGTACAGAGGACTTGAACCCTGACATTTCAGCTCCAAGGTCTCTATCACATGAGCCAAAAGAGAATTGACTTAACTGCTAGCAGTAGAAAGTCCTTTATCCTCACCCTGGACTGACCAGTAGAGGGCAGCATCACATGTGCACACCACACATATCATGACATACGCACAAAGCCAGTAGGTTACATGGTGATCTTGCTATGAGGCAATATTCAGCCATCCAATTAGATTTGAGTTTTTTTAACGCCTTGGAGGAAAATAAGTGCCAAAATACATTTCTGAGGAGCCAGCCCCTTCCCACTCCTCTGTTGCAAGCATCCCTCTTTCTAGTTACTGGTTTAAAGGAGCCAGGGAGGACTTGACATTAGCAGGAAGGCAGTCGCCTGAAACCTTGTTTGTGGTGATGTTCCCAGGGTACCCGACATCAGAGGAGAGGAATAGAAGCAGATCTTCTGTCTTCCTGCAGTGTATTGATTTTGTGCTCCCTGCTCCGGCCTTTGGCTCATCCTTTTCAGCAGCCGGCAGTAGAATGAAATATGAGGTTTGAAAAAAGTGAAAATACAAAAAGTGACAGCTTCATTCCTCCAAGCGCTGGTATTTCAAGGGGAAGCGTGATCTGGAAAGAGGGGGTTGATTCTATTCTCACCTTCTTTCAGCTTACCAGCAAACACAGAGAGAGGAAATAGAAAGGGCACCAGGCCAGGGTGTCAACCCCGAGTGGGGTGGAAGAATCCCAGCCACTCTCTGGGACCAAAGAGGTTGGGAGGGACTTGATAATTTGGCACAGTCGGGGCTTTTAGGGATGAAGAGGAATCCCTGATTAGTCTTGGTGGTTGGGG
Organism: Pelusios castaneus; assembly: GCA_007922175.1. Classification (NCBI taxonomy): domain Eukaryota; kingdom Metazoa; phylum Chordata; order Testudines; family Pelomedusidae; genus Pelusios; species Pelusios castaneus. The sequence goes on along the minus strand of ML685842.1, from coordinate 2,638,498 downwards.
AATTTTGAAGGACTTCTGATGGAGGAGACTCTTCTGTGCTTGCCCATCTGATGGAGAGCACTTCAGATGGGAGGAGAGCTCAAAATTCTCTAGGGGAGGACAGAGCAACACCTACACTGATCAGACAGAAGCAGGAAGCTGCTGAGAACCAGAGCTCACCAAAGCCAGCTGTGGTTGATTTGCAGGTTTGTTTGGTTTCCATTGTAGGGGGTTTGAAACTCCTGAGTTTCAGTGTCAAAGCTGGTTTGACCCTCAGGTGTTACCTTCTTTTGTGAGAAATCATACAGGTTCTTACAGCTTGCAATCAAACATTAATGTGGCCGTCTTGGCTGGAACTAGCGCATGGTCTCCATCAGGTATCTTGACCTCAACAAACCTTTCTCAGGCTTTGGGGAGACCACAGGAACCAGGCATAAGGCCGCTGGATAGAGAGGCAGGAGACCGGAGCTCTCTTCTTGGCTCTGTCTCTCATTTCTGTGAGCCCTTGAACAAGTCACTTCGCTTCCCCAGGTCAGTTTCCTGATCTGAAAAATGGGGATGGTTCTTTCCAGCTTTTTAAGCTCCTCATATGATAGGAGCTAGAATAAGAACAAAGTGCTGTTGCTATTAAATCGTACACCTCTCTGTCTGGTACACACTGGTAGGCCTTTCTCCATTGTTCCCGGGTGAAACGAATTAGATAGTTCTGAGTTTTGCTGCAGCTCCACAGTCCGTGTTTGGAAGGAGAGTCTCCAGCAGGGTTTAAATTACTGCCTGTTGCTTTGTTTTGCTTGTCCATATGAATGGCCAACTCTTCACTGGGGTGATTCACTTAAAGGTTTTTGATTGGTTTCCTTGATGAGAAAGAATTGGCAGAAGGGGCAGAAATAAAGCAATAGAAATTAATTCCTCTTTGTCCCTTGGGAGAAAGACTATTTAGAGCATGAAACAGCTTGGATCCAGCAAACTCAGCATGGAATTTATGTAGGGGTTGGGTGGGGATCCTTCTCTGAGTTCTAGGAGAGATGGGGACCATTAATGGAATAGGTGAACTGCTGATGGCAAGAGACCAAACGACTGAAAGAGATAGGGTTGTGTCTACTGCTCAGAGTGGAACACTGGGAGTCAAGATTAGCTATGCCACTGTCTTTAATACCTTGGGGAACACATGCAAACTATCTCAGCAGTTCATTGTGTGGCTCGTCTGCGCATAAATGATTGAAAGAGACAGAGTAATTTTAAAAACATTTTGTTTTAAATCCTGGGAGGAGGGCTGGGATCCTGGGAGGATCATCTAAAGTTCCTCTAGAGTATAGGATTTTAATTATTGCGGAGGCTGGAGAGAAGGAAAAGACTGCTGCTTTTCCTCCACCATCTTTACTCAACAGGCTTCAGTTTGATGCTAGAGTCAAGTTCTTCTGGTTTTCCCAGCCATGCAGAATCTTGGAATAAACACAATTAAAAATAACGAAAAGCACGCACTGGAATTTTAAGGTGGTCAGTGAGCCAGCAGCAAGCACTGCCCGCACTGTCATATTGGTGCATTGAGAGAGAGAGACAACAACAAGGGGAAAAAATCAATGGCTGTTTTAATAAAAGAGATACAGAGTGAAGGCCTAGGTTTTTTTCTGACCATTTAAGTTACAATGAAAACAGCAGTTTATTTTCCACAAGCAGAAGAAATGCTTTCTCTTAACTTTTAGTTGCATGCAGGGTGCTGTCAGTTCTTGTGATTTCATCTCCCTGTATTAGGTGTTTGGTTTTTTCCCCCTCTAAGCCCCCAGTTCCTGGAGTGATCTAATGATGTGGGAAATCCTGGCTTTCCTGAATGGAATTTGGGCCCCTATTGTGCTTGGTGCTGAACAAACATGCACTGCGAGTTTCTGCTCTGAGGAGCTTGTAGCCTAAAGAAACAAGACAGAAAAAGGGGAGGAAAGGAAAGTGACTGGCCCAAGGCTACTACACAGCCAGTATCCGTAAAAGAGTCAGGGGCAGAACCAAGGTTTCCCGATTCCTAATCTACTGCCTTACTTATTGGCTCACACTGCCTCTGATTAACATGAATTGATGGTCTGACCCGTGTGTCTTCCATATACGTGCTAAATAAGTACCCTGCGTGTTTTTACAGATTGGCTTTAGTTCAACCATTAACTGTCATATGAAATATAGTGCCTATGAAAGTGGTGCCTTTTGAATACGCTAGCATTTGACTTGCTGGGTATGTATATGAGGCCTTTTCTCATGTCATGTCATGACCCAGTTCTAGTTCTGATTAGAGATTTTGCAAGGATATTCGGGCCCAGCTTTAGTACAGTTCTTGATTCTTGGATTTTCAGAACTCCCTTGCCTGCCCCATTCCTAGAGAAGACTCTCAACTATATGCCTGATGAGTGCCACAATAACACATGTTGCTGCAGAAGGGAATGAAATGAAAGCTTGGGTGCTAACCCTAGGAGCTCTGTCAGCCACAACCTAGCCACAGCATCCCTGACATCCATGTCAGGATGGAGGCACACTGTCAGGGCAGCGTGAGGGCCACAGGCTGGCAAAGCAGGGGGAAGAGGGGCTGCACATCTGCACGTAGATGCACTGGCAGAGCTTTGAGGTGGTTTGAGACTTGAATGGCAACGGGCGATTCGGGAAGGATTGGTGCAGGTGTGTGAGGATGCAGGCCTGGAACAAGGAGGTACATCGGGTCAAAACTGAGGTACAGCTCAGAGCAGGACTAGCAGGTTAGGCTGACTCTGCACATAGGGACCTCACATGAAGATGCGTGTCTGTCGGTGTAGGGCAGAGGCTCCCAAACTTTTCGGCATCACACCTTCTTTCTGATTTTTGAGAAACCCTCACACCTCCCCACCTCTCCTTTACCATCATCCAACCCCCTTTTAACAGCAATTCAATTTGTAATTGTACAATTAAAAATAACCACAAATAGGTTTTCTTGATGCAAAGATTTTTCGTTATGAAAATTTCACAGCCTCATGCCCCCCTTGGATTTTCTTCACTCCCCTCAGTTTGGGAACCACTTTCGTAGGGGCATTGCAAGTCCTGTGGAACGGGGAGGAGAGAGGGGAGCCTCCCTGCTTGTTTGAATGGAACCAGTCTGCACTACACTTGCCCCAGGCTACTTCTCCCTAATCCCCCTCTTGCTCACGGACACTAAATTCCCTCCTAATGCCAAAACATCAGACCTTGTGAGTTCAAGATGCACTGTACCCACCACCACAATGTGCTCAGCTCCATACCCCGCAGCACGTTAGGAGACACAATCCTGGGGAGCTGGACACTGCAATATTCTTCTTGTTAAATCCAGCTCTGCAATGAATAGGACATAACACCTGTGTACATGATTCAATTCGAGTCATTCCATTATACAGTGTAAATCAATGAAACAAAATGTAGCTGCTGACAGCATTTACAGGTTACGATTACCATCAACCAGCCCATTTCCTGTCCCTGAAAGAGGCATTTATGCCCTGTTTAGCTGTACTTTGATGCAGGAGCCCTCTGCCCACAGGTGCTGAGACTTTGGCAAGCGACATTATAAGAAGAGGAGCTCTACAGCTCTTGTTTGCAGGGACCAGACCAAAACTGATTTTTGGAGGGGGGGGGGGAATGAATTTTTGTTGATTGTTGACAGATACCAAATCTGATAGAGACATGAGACTGTAAAGACCTTCTGAGTCATCAAGTCCTCTGCTCTTGCAGGCTCCCTTGTCATATAATCCTGTACAGAAACATATCCAGCTCCATCTTCAAACTAGGTCGATTGTTTGACCCCATAACTTTTGCTGGGAGGCTGTTCCAGAGCCTCACACTCTCTTCGAAACTTCCCATTTTCCTTCCTCAGTTTATTCCCATGTGTTCTTGTGCAGTCTGTTTTTGTCTAGTTTGAAGAGCTCTTCTCCCTCCCCGGTGTTTGTCCCCTACCTCCCACTTTATAGAGAGCAACCAAATCCCCTCTAGACCATCATTTTGCTGAGCTGAATTGACCAAAATCTTTTTGTTTCCTCTCATAAAGGAGGTTCTCCAGTCCCGTGATCCTCCTAAAGACTCTTCACTGCACCTTGGCCAGTTTAAATTCATCTTTCCTGAGCAAGGGTGACCAGTGAGGTTGTCTTCTGATACCAAATCCTTCTGGAGGGCCTGAAATGTTTGATTTCTGTTTAGTATTTTTGCATACTTATTTCCATCACCTGCACTTTATGGCGAGAGAGGCTGAACACTGGCTCACTGTCCGGTCCTGGAAGGGAGCTGACTTTTTTCCCCGTCAGCTGAGAGTAATCAAAGGAGATAGAAATAAGGAAAGAGAGAAAGAGAGAGAGAGTGCTCCTGGAAGGAATACCTGAAACTGTCCAACTCAATTACATCTAATGGGCTCTGCAATCTGGTGATTAATCTGGTAATCAAAGCAAATATTACAGTAATGGCTGGCAATAAAAAAAATAACTTCAAGTAGATAGAAAACCTTTTTTCCCCCACACAAATTGACAGCTGCTTTCTCTTCCATTTATGAAAGGCAGCAGGAGGAGTGAGAGCCTCATGCAATAGCAAAGAGAGCAAGGTCCCTGATGCATCTCACTGAAGCTAAAAAATGCTTGATTATTTTCCCCCTACAACACAAGGGGGCAGAATTATTTCCTGCCTTTTAGTTTAGAGGTAAGACAACCCATTTTTTTCATACCCTGAAAGTATCAAAGTCTGCAAGCCCACATTGTCCCCATTTTCTGAAAAGCTTTTGGAAAGCCCTTTACTTTCATGGTTTTTCTATTTCTAATTCATGTCCTTGAGTCTCAGCTAATTTGTTTGCTGGGTTCAATGTGGAAGCAGAGCTCAGATGCTACCAGGGCTTCATCAGCTAAAGATGGTTGGCTAGGGCTGTGTAAAAGGTTAGGCTGATAAACTGGATCACTCATTTTGGGAATGGGTTTAGCTTCTAGGAAAACAGGAGCAACCACTGGGGTAAATGAGGAGTGAATGCAGCTACAGCCAGCCTCAAAGTCCATGAAGTTAGTTTAGTGAACTTAGCAACAGGCTCCTGGGTAGGTTTCTCTTCCACAGACACATCCCCTCATCTTGGGGAAATCCTAGTTATCTCCCAGGTAACCAGGAGCTCCTTACAGCATGATACATAACTGTCATCTTCACTGGTCAAGTCTGCACTTCGTGAGTATTCATTGAATTCCCAAAGTCCTGTTCCACCATGCACAGATCAGGAATCTGAAGACAATTAATCCTAGGACATTCCATTCCATTCTGACAGTGTTATCCACAGGAACACCTGACGTGTCCTGCCTTGCCACTGCTAGATGGGATCGGAAGACTTTGCCGCCACCTGTCTCAGTAGCAGAGTAGGCTGAATATAACAAAGAAAAGTCTTGTATAACAAGCCTCATGGCTATGTTTCATTGCATTTGGGTGAGCAAGGTTTTATTGGTAAGAATGCTGACAGGAAACAAAAGCAATATTATTGGAAGTGACAGTTAGGGCCAATTGTGATGGGATTCTTTATTTGTTTGTGTTTTTTCGTTCTTCGGATCCTTGAAATGGGACTGGAGACTCATAATGGGACTGGAGACTCCAGATTCATATTTCAAGTTGTTAGGGCAACAAATGCTTAAAAACTTTTAGTCATTACAGACTTGGATAGGACTCAAACCAGTGAGCCTAGCACTGAAAGGAGGTACTTTAGCCCTTTTCCTGGATTCATCCAGTTCCTTCAATCCTTAATGTTTCTAAACAGAACACCAAAAGACTCCCTTTTTAATTGCGAGCACCATTCACCACGTTCTTCACAAAGTGTGAAAATGACAGATTGGGGCCAGCAGGAAAAGGAAACATTAGAAAGTGGCAAGCGAAAATGACCATGAATTTTTCAAATTATGTTAAACACTGTTCAGTGAAATCAGCAGGAAATTGATATTAAAGAGTATTTTAATTTGCAATCACATCAGTCCACAGATTTCCACTAAAAATATGTTGGGAAAAGGCAAGTGTTTTAACTAGCTCCGTGTTGAATCTGTAAGGACAACAGTCCCATATGCTTTTCTAGTCTAGTTATGCTTCTAATGCTTTTACACACCAGCAACTGGTATGTAAATATGACTGTCTTCCAGGAAGCTATGTAGAAGATTCACAATCATGCACCCTGTAGAAGACTCTCAGCAAATGTTTGAGCATACTAAATCCTTTCTCTCCACCAACCCCTGAGCTTTCAGCATACTCAGTATGGGAATCTTGTGCCAAAAAATCAGGATAATCCACACACCAGTATAAGGAACTGTTGGGGGTGGAGGATGGGAATTCCAGAGCAATTAGATGTCAAAACCTAACACAGCATTCAGTAACCAGCTGGTGATAGTGAACAAGCTGGTAAGTAGAACAATCTGTGCGATCTGACTTGGGACAGGAAATGAAGAATATATCTGGTTAGGAATTTTTGGCAAACTTTTTTCATTGTAAAATGCTGATTCTTGAAAATCAATACTTTTTGCAGGAATGGGTCATTTTTATGAATTTTTTTACTCAAAAATTTCGGGGGGAGGAGTCTAAATTTTTAAATGGAATTTTTTGATATTCTGGTTCTAAATGTCTTTGTTTTAAACATTTAAATTATAGTTTTAAAAAATTAGACATTAAAATGCTTGAAATCAAAATGAAATGTTTTGCTTGACCTGAACAGAATTTTTGATTGGTGAAAATTTTGGGAATTGTGATTTTTCTTCCCAAATTGGGATGGCAAAGTTCTTCATTACCTTAAAAAATTTCATGCAACAGGAAAACCTATTTCCCGTCCAACTGTCATGAAGACTATGGGGTCCATCTGAAACAGCAGAGGCCATTTAGGGAGACAGAGTGGAATTAACTCAAATAGGAATTTGCCCATGAGAATAGTTAAATTTTGCATAAAGTGCCATGGGGATATCTAAGGAACAGCAATGGTTATGAGTAGCCGTGTGCATAGGTTCGATGCTATATGAGATACAAGTAAATGTAGTTCTTGACTTGTGAGCTTTCTGATTAGATGACAATCAAAGTTAAGACCAAGAGGAAGATGACTGTCTATTTCTGTATGTATGATGATATCTACACCTTATGTAGCACTTTTCAGTGGTTTACAATGAAACACCACTATTAGGTCATTTTACATTTGGGAAACGGAGGCAAAGGGAGGGGAAGTGACTTGCCCAGAATATCACAACAGGCCATTGGCAAGACTAGTAATAGATCACAATTTTCCTGATCTCCAGTGCCTTATCTACCTAGGAAATGACCACCTCTGTGTTCTGTAAGTCTGATTATCAGAGTCATTGAGCACCCACCTGTTTAATTGAAGCTAATAGAAAGTGGATGTCTACATCAGCTTTGAAAATGAGATCTGTCTGTCTGTCTAAACCCCACCCACCCACACGTATTGCTGTCCCTCTCCTGTGTAATGTTGTGAAGGCCAAAAATAACAACTGGGTTCAAAAGGGAATTAGATAAATTCATGGAGGACTGGACCATCAATGGCTATTAACCAAGATGGCCAGAGATTTAGCCCCATCTTCTGGGTGTCCCTAAATCTCTGACTGATGGATACTAGTTCTGGATGGCAGAATGGTCACTACTGCCCTGTTCTGCTCATTCCCTCTGAAGCACTTGGCACTGGCCACTGTCAGAAGACCGGATGCTGGGCTAGATGGTCCATTGGTCTGACCCACTATGGCCATTTTTATGTTCTTATGTTGGAGCAGAGAGGAAGGTTGACTAGTGGATTAGTGCTTATGGGTTTCAATGTCACCTTGATGCTAACACCCCTCATGACACAGCACCCCCGAAAGAAATGCTGCAGTATCATTTCAGTCCAATCTCAGAATGCCCTCTTCTGGCTCATCATTTCCTGAAACACTCCAGGTGCCATGCATGCCTCAGTAGGTTGGAGGGAACCCTGACATCCGCTGACATCCCTCCTCTTCTTTGGTGCTCCCTTACCTTTTGTTACCAAATTCCCTGGATTCTGAAATGAAACGTTATCTTTGAAGGGAGGGGAAAGAAGAATTAAATTAGTGGGGAAGCGAATGAATGAATGATTTTTTTAAGAAAAGGAAGGAAGAAAAAGACTCTAACCTAACTCCAACCTCTTTTGTTATGCTTCACCCAAGTAACAGCAGGATCCATTCCCAGCCTTCTGCTTGGATTGCTGCAAAGAACCTAACTTTTACTTTCAAATTAACCTGTCAAATCAGTTATTTATAAAGGAACTGAAGGCGGGAGAATGAGGGTCCTAGATATTCCCACGCATCAATTAGAGGGAAATTAATTACAATTTACCTGCATTAGCGCATTAACCCTCCCTCGATTACAGAGCAGATAGCTCTGCGCAGTGGAACAAGTCAAAATAGGTTATACACAGGAAAAGGGGCCTTGTCTTGATTTCTGTAGGACCCTGGAAATCCAAGCTGCTTGTCTGGAATGAGAGCTTAGTAGATTTTAAACAGATGCTGCTCTGGAGTTGACAGTTGCCCAGCACTGCCTATGCACCGCTGAAGCCAAATGTTGAATTCTTATGCCGTGCACTGCCTTCATGCTAGCCCTCTGCCCAAGGGTAGATGCCACCCTGCATGAATTGCTGCTTGGGGTTCCACAGAGTTCTTGGTCCAAACATTGGCTGCACCCTACTGCAAAACCAGGTGGCCCCCTTACCCTTATCAAGTCTTTAGGGCTGCAAGTTGTTTGGGAACGGTAGAAATAGCAGCTGTTCCTCTCATGTGGGGAATGGTGTATGTGTCACAGTTGGCCCAATTGAGATTTGGGCTCCATTGTGCAAGATGCTGTATATACACAGAATAAGCCATCTTCCCTCTCCAGATCTCCCTGCTTACAATGTGAATAGATGAGATAGGCAGGTCATGCAGTATGTTATTGGCAGTCAGAGGACAGGGCCGCTGTATTTCTGACTTTTGATCCGGTGCCCAACCCAGTGGACCATTCTGCCCCATGAATTTACCCCTCTTCCCCACTCCTCAGCATGATTAATTAATATGCTGGTGTTTGGCTTAATGATTCTGGATATTTTGACACAATTTTGAATTTGTCCATAGAAAGGGGGGAGGGGTGACACACCAAATACCGTGGGGGTATTTTCCCTGGTTCTTTGACCTTCTCTGTTCTAGACTCAGTTATAGCTGATCTTTTTATTACTGAGCTCAAAGGATGAGTATAGTGCCATACAAACACAAATAAAAGACTCTTGGCCCTCAGGTTCTTCCAGTCCTCAGGTGGACACCAATAAGATAAGTAGAAAGGCAGATTTATATTGGTCTCATACCTTCCTCTGTCATCCCCGCTGATATAATGTTGGGCTGGACAGAGCACTTGACTCACATTGAGTTGGTGTTTGGGGTTGGGCTAGACTAAGAGGTCAGTCTTTGGGAGAAAGGATCACTAGAAAATAGTCCTGTTTTGTTCTTTCCCTCTGAAGCATTTGACATTGGCCACCATCAAAAGACAGAACTTTGGGCCAGATGGACCACTGGTCTGATCCAATATGCCCAGTCTTATGTTCTTTGGTCTTCTGCATTCCTCTGCTCCATGTTGCTGGAAAGAAGCACAGTGATATTACAAGATCTCTGAAGTGCCAACCCTTGCAAATACATAGATTTGGTAGGAGGATGGGATGCTGAGATTCTGGAAGTGGTGAGTGGACAGTTATGGCTGTGACAAATGGTGTTTAATGTGTTGTCATTCTCCCCCCACTCAATATATATGCCCAAAGCCCTGGCTCTGTGTTCCCTTCCTGCAGTTTCTTTTTCCAACTTGTTACCAGCAGGAAACAAAACATGAAACGGAACAATCCCAAGAAGTCTCCAGGGGCCATGAGATCTTTGGTGGTTATTCTTGGGGCAGATGAATTTTTAATGTGTTTAAATAGTTATGGAGTGAGATCTCCAGGGAACACTCCCTGTGGTTGCTGCTTGCATGGCTGCTAAATGGAACCTGCAGCCTCTTGGCACAGGTCTCGCCAAACTGATGGAAAGGCAATATCATCTTTGTGACTAACCACTTTTCCATTAGCAATTTGATGCTGTGCTAAGAGGCTGCTGTGTGGGCAGAGGCCAATAGGTGAGCTGGGGATGGATGGTTCAATCCAATACCACTTTATTATGCAAGTTGGAGCTGAAGTGGAAACCTCTCTGGGTCAGAGAGGGAGGTATTTAGCTGTACTTGAAGTTTCCTGTGAAAGAGGGAGCTGCTTTGTGGGAAGGGAGAGAGTATAGCTAGATGCTTGCATCACAGGCTGGGCTGAAGCGGCTCTAACAGATGTAATAGCAGGGACCTGAATGAGTGGATGGGATGAGGGAGAGTCAGGGGTCTGGGGGATGGATTTATTAGTATCAGCATAGAGGGTCAGAGTCCTATGACTGCTAGAGATGGGGTCAAACTGAACACCCCACACAGTGGGGTAAGCTGAGATCCAGATCAGAGCACTGAGACTTAGGCTGACTTGAAGGTTTGGCACTGTTCTTGAGGACAATGGTGTGTGTCCGCTATTCTTGGCAGAGGAGTCAAATAGTCCACTTGTGCGTATGTCACTGCTTCAGGAGATGGAAGGGTGTCAGCTTTGGTGTGCTGGGGTGAATCCCTTCAAGAAGTTAACTGAGTGGAAGAAAGAGGTCTTAAGATGAGCTGATGTGAAACTAAGTGAACTTTTGGTAGCAGGGCTGACAGTCCCGTTGGCAAGTGGAATCTTTTCATAGTGAAATCCAAACCAGGGGAATTGGTTTCCATGACAAATGGAATACATTCTAGCTGAATGTATCAGGACCCCCGCTTCTGACCAGTCCACAAGGATAGCAGCATGTTATGACTACTAACACATGGAATCTTTTCTTTAGGTCAAGCGGCAATGGCCTGGGATTTGGTTCTTAGTGTCCTGAGTTCAGTCCCCACTGCCTGTCCATGGCAGGGGTTACAGAAACCTCAAACTAGTGCCTGAAGGTTTCCCTTTTCCCTGAAGGCTTTGTGTGAACTGGGGCCAGCTGAGCACACTGCATGGACACCACACAGCACTCATTGCATTGGGGTTTTTTTTATGGCTTCAGCCTCAAACCTTGACAGACTTAGAAAGGCCCTGGATTTTGAATTGAAACCTAGAGGTCAAAGCAAAATCAATGGGCTGACTGATCTGAAGGCCAGCCAGTCCCCCTTCCCCAGAATAAGCAGGCAGAAAGCAAGCTCTTGTGTGTCATTTAAACCTCCAATTTAAAAGCAGACCTGTACAGATCTGTTAGCACTTGTCAGTCTTTGGTTTCTTCAGACATTGAGTCTTTCCATCTGGCTTCCTCAGCCACGTTCACTGTCCTAGTAGAGATTGAACCCCTATAATTACCTTGTTCAGCTGGGATTTGGAAATGGTCCAGGTTGGCAGCACTAATCCAGGTAATGGGCCCAGATCAAACCAGCTCATCCTTTCTTTCCAGAGTAACGTTGCCGTTTGGGCAGAGAGTACCCTGTCTTATCATGGGTGTTGCTGTTGTACTTTGGCTACTGGGGCCAGCTTCAGCTCGCACAGTGGGGTAAATCCAGATAAATGCCAAGAAGTGTAAATAGAGTTATGGGTCAGGGCCACTAAACTGGTTCAGTATCTGTTCTGGATTCAGCTGGATCAGTCCCAATCCTGCTGAGACAGGGGAGGTGTCCGGGTTGCATTCAGCTGTATATAGGGAGCACCTTACAGATCTGAGTCCAGCTGGGGAAGCTCTGACCCCATAAAAGAAGTGTGATCCCTGTTTTCAGAGGGCTATGAAGAGTCCCAGGAGACCACTGATGCTTTCACCTAGCTCTGGAGTGTGCAACATTTAACCCACAGGGGTGCCTAGGCCTCTAGAGAGAAATCCAGTCCATATATCCACTTCAGCAAGCCTCTGCCAACATCCTCCTTTCTCCCATATAAAATAGCTGAGGTTTGATTTCCCCAGATAATCTTGCTCTGACCAGTTAGCCAGGATTCCAAAATGAATGTCTGCTCTTTAGACGCGAGGATTAGTGTGCTGATGAGATGCACCGCAAATGGCCACAAAGGTCACACACACACACCCCAGTCCCTCAAGGCTTAGCTGCTCAGAGCATGTGTGAATCTGCAGGAGAGAAGGGAGGGATTTAATGAAAGGAAAAAACCAGGCAGCAGCATCTGCCTGAGAACGAGGCAATTTCTCTAATAGCTGGGTGGTATTCAGAGAAGTGGCTGGGGCTGATTAATACATTGAAAGCTGGTTTACTTTCCCCCAGTGTGGGAAGGGGTTAGGTGGTCAGAGATATGTCAGAAGGCTGGGCATCTAGCTGCTCCTTTCCATGTATGCAGAATCAATAACCTTTGCTTTATCTATGGCGGGGAAGGAGCAGAACTGTCCAAGGTCCTGTAGTTCAATTCCATTGTACAGAGATGCAGGAAATGGTACCTGTAAGCAAGTTGTATGGCACACTCTTAAACAGGGATTGTATTTTCCTCTCCTAACTACCTGGTTGGGTGATCTGCTTGCTCCGCTGACTCTGCTGTAGCTATTTATTTATGTACAATGCTGTGTTCACCACCATGATGACATTTCACAGTTAGGTGGTTATTCGCAGAATGATCTGAATGCTCTGCATTACTGTAGCATATTGATGCCCCAGCCACAGACCAGAACCTCATTCTGCTCGGTGCTGTGCATACACAGAACAAAAAGACATTCTTTAGTCCAAAGCATTCACAGTCTACAAGACAAGAGATTGCTGTGGATCCAGACACACAGAGCATAAGGAACAAGGAGACCATACAGGGGGGTGGAGGGGGGCACTGTGCAAGCCAGGGATCTCAATGCACCAGCAGCAGCTTGCAGGTTTCAGGTTTACCATCGGCATCACAGCAAAGGAAAATGTTAAGGTGGGATTTGAAGGAGACCACTGACATACTTTGCTGGTGTGTTGTGGAGGACGAGCAAAGGGAAGCATTGAGGGGAGAGAATACGAAATAGAGAAGCCAGACCCAGCAGAGCAGCCTGAAGTGACTGCATAAGAGCCAGTGCTTGTTCCTGGTGAAGGAGGGGTGAACTGTGCTGATCATGAGCATTACCATCTGCCAGCATGCCCTATTTGTGGAGCCTTCTCTGTGCAGCTTTGCCAATGCCCCATAGGCCTGACCTGCAGAGCTGTGTTGTGATAATCCCACCATGCCCTGCTTCTTTGCCAATGTCTTTCACTACTGAGCTGCTGTGGTATCCCAGGTCAGTGGTTTTCCAACTTTTTTCCTCAGGACCCAGTTGAAAAAATCATTTATGCCCGCGACCCAAACAATGACATCTTTCAGCAATGCATGCCAGTCTTTCAGCGGCAGCAGCCCACTACCTGAGGATCTGTGACCCAGTACTGGGTCCCAACCCGTGGTTTGAAAACCTCTGTCCTAGGCCACAGCAGGGCTCTGCCAACTCACCTCAATCCTGACCTACCACTCCCAACCCTCCACTTCTAACCCAGAACCCCCTGGCTTTCTCCACAGCGGTGCACTAGCACCGCTGTCCTGGCCAGCTGAGACTCAGATCTTCCAACCCGGGGATTGTTTCTGAGCAGATCTTCCAACCCGGGGATTGTTTCTCTGCAGCAAAAGAAATGGAGTGGCTCTGGTAAACCTCCAGCTGGCCAGGCTGCAATGAACCAAACTGATTTTTACTTACTGTTTAGTCATATGGAAAGACTGGTCTCTGGAGGAGATAGACTGGTCCACCAACCTCCTGAGCCACAGTAAGTCTCCCTGAATTTCCCTGGGGAGGTGCTTGCCTTTTGTTTCAGGCCATGGGTACATGGCACCAACCAGGTCAGGCTAGGCTGATAAATGGTCACAGGGGTTCCATGCTGGTGTGTTTAAAAAGGTGGATGCATTCTCTTCAGCCACCATCTGCATCACAATATAAATCATGCTGTGACCCAACATTGTGCTAGGAGCTGTGCCCCTGACCTGTAACATGAGAAAAGGCAGTCACTCCTCCTAGTTCTGGAGTGAATAGTTACAAGGCTCCATTGCACCAATCAGTGGAGGAGCTTACATGAATAGTGCCTCATCCAAGAAGCACATGAAGCCCTTTGCAAACTGAGTGCAAGGATGTGGTTGGGAATGGGGGCTGGGAAGGACTGCTGGGGAAAAAAGCAGGACAAGACAGGCTGCAGTATCTCTCATTGCTATACGCACAATGAGGGCAGAATCTCTCTACCCACTACTGCAGTGCAGCCAGCTCAGGTGAGGAGGGGGGAAGACAGCTGCTGTTTGGTGGCACTCAGCAATACGACACAACTGGTCTAGAACAGGAGCTGAAGAAGAACCCTGGTTTAGGACTAAGTCGGGGGGTAGGGCACTGCTTTACTCACCGTTGCTGCTTTTGGCAGCACTGAGATGAGCTAGTTCATTGCTGAAGCTGCTGTGTTGCCTGCCACTAGCTTAGGTGTATTTACAGCTTACATTTGGGCCCATCCTATCCTGCATCATCCTCTACAATAGCAAGGTGATCCCAAAAGTGCCCCCTCCCCCACTCCTAGGTCTGATATCTCTCCCTCTGTCCCAAATAGGCTGGGGTTTCTTCCTCCGTCAGCCACAAATCAGCAATTTCCCCCTTTACACGGAGCCTGCATAAGCAATGACGAGGCTGATCCTCAGCTGAGCCTCTGGCCCAAGTTGAGGGCTGTGGGGTAGGGAAGTGGGAAACACACAGGGTCTAGGGACCTGGGAAGTGTGAACACCAGCTGACAAGCTGTTTGAATCTGAGCTCATCAGAGAAGATGACGGCTCCATCACTTCTGGGAGCAGTTCCCATGCCCTCCTCATTGACAGAAGGCATTTGATTCCTTTAATATTTCATGGGTTCTGCCTTTGCGATGTTTGTTTTTAAAGCCTGTGCCACACATCGGAAATGTCTGTCCATCTGAAACATGCACACATGGGGCCAGCCTGGCCTGGCAGCACTCTGGTGAGGGGAGCAGCCTGGCAAATCCTTTGTAGAAGTTTAATCTTGACTGAAGTATTTCATCCAACCCTTGGCACTTGGATCCATCATTCCCATTGGAGTTGTGCACCTAAGCTTTTTCTTCAAGAGAGAGAGGCAAGGAGCTTGGAATCTGTCTGTATCCTCATACATACCTTCTGTCCATCTGTCTGTCTTCTCATACATACCCCATGCCTGTCTGTCTGTCTCCTCAAGCATTTCCCTATATATACATAGAATCATAGAATCATAGGGTTGGAAGGGACCTCATGAGGTCATCTAGTCCAACCCCTGCTAAAAAGCAGGACCACTCCCACTAAATCACCCCAGCCAGGGTTTTGTCTAACTGGGCCTTAAATATCTCCAAAGATGGAGATTCCACCACCTCCCTAGGTAGCCCATTCCAATGCTTCACCACCCTCCTAGTGAGAAAGTTTTTCCTAATATCCAACCTCGACCGCCCCAGTTGTAATTTGAAACCATTGCTCCTTGTTCTTTCCTCTTTTACCATCGAGAACAGCCTAGCTCCCTCCTCTTTGGCGCACCCCTTCAAGTCTTCTCTTCTGTAGACTAAATAAGCCTAGTTCCTTCAGTCTCTCCTCATAAGTCATGTTCCCCAGCCCCCTAATCGTTTTAGTTGCCCTCCGCTGGACTCTTTCTAATTTGTCCACATCCTTTCTGTAGTGGGGAGCCCAAAACTGGACACAGTACTCCAGATGCGGCCTGACCAGTGTCGAATAGAGGGGAATTATCACATCCCTCGATCTGCTGGCAATACTCCTACTGATTCAGCCTAAAATGCCATTGGCCTTTTTGGCAACAAGGGCACACTGTTGGCTCATATTCATCTTCCCGTCCACCATAACCCCCAGGTCCTTTCCTACAGTGCTGCTACTTAGCCAATCGGTCCCCAGCTTGTAGAAGTTCATAGGATTTTTCTGTCCTAAGTGCAGGACTTTGCACTTGTCTTTGTTGAACCTCATGAGGTCTCTTTCGGCCCACTGTTCCAATTTGTCCAAGTCTCCCTGGATCCTGTCCCTGCCCTCCAGAGTATCTACCATTCCCCCCAGCTCGGTGTCATCCGCGAACTTACTAAGCACACAGTCTACCCCATCATCATGATCATTAATGAAGATGTTGAATAGAACCGGCCCCAGGACCGACCCCTGGGGCACTCCACTCGTTACCGGTTGCCAACCAGACATCGAGCCATTGATTCCTACCCGCTGAGCCCATTGATCTGGCCAGTTTTCTATCCACCTTATGATCCACTCGTCCAACCCATACTTCCTTAACTTGCCGACGAGAATGTTACTGTTCAGGTACACTCCATTAGCCCCGCTGTTCCTTCAGAATCCCCAGGCTGGAGTGGGAGAGCCAGACAGTAATCTCTGTCTCTCTCTTAGGTACACCAATGAACTTCAGAACCACCATGTCTGAGCACCTCAGTCTTTACTATTTATACTCACAACAGGCCTGTGAGATGAGGAGGTGCAACTCTCCCCATTTCACAGATGAGGAACTGAGGCACCAGGACGCTAAGGATCTGTTTGCCCTGCAATCAGGGGTGTGACTGCCACACATTTACCTGAGCTTCATTCTAGTTAGTTCCAATATCAAAAGCGGTGAAGCCGCTAGAGCATGGGCAATACAAAACTACCTGGGACCCTGGACATGTGCTCATCATGCTGCCATGGTGTCCTTGGTATTGGTACTCATGTTAGCTCTAGAAAAGCTAGACAGAGGTCTTCTGTGTAATCTCTTGTGGCCACATTTCTGACTGCAATGTAGACATACCTTAAGTAGCTTGGCGAGGTTCACAGACGGAGTCTGTGGCAGAGAGGGAATTTAGCCTATGTCTTCTGAGCTGAGACCGGTGTTCTAACCACTGCTCCATCCTTCCTTCTTCAAAGGGACTCTCCTTTGCTCCATTTAACTTTGGACTATTCCCCATATTATGATGCAGAGCAGGAAGCACTGCTTATTGTGCTGATGCGGGAAAGGACCAGCAGGGGGTCAAGTCTCCCAACTGGGCAGGTAGGCTGGAGGCAGATGATGTACTTGAAGATGGGGCAGCTTCAGAAAGGCAAGGAAGGGATGGGAAAAGTAAAGCATGGAGGAGCCAATTCCAAGATTCCCTCCAGTTCTTCTATCTTTCAACAGCCCCCAGACAAAACTACTCAGCACCCTACTAAGACAGGGCCATTTGCGCTGCTGGGGCCAAAGGATGGGCAAGCTCTCAAAATTTTCAATTTGGATCTGGTTTGGAGAAGTATCCAGATGCTTACTGGAATTTACTGGTAACCCTGGAATTTGCAAATGTGGGCTGGAAAATATACCAGAGCAGGCTCCCCGGGAGATTATTATCATCAGTTTATTTGTACTGTGGAAGCTCCTCAGGATCCCAATCATGGATCTCATTGTGCTAGGTGCCGAACAAACACAGAACAAAAAGACGGTCCCTGCCCCCGAAGAGCTTATTCTTGGGTTTTTCTCATCCAGGCCCACTGCAAGTGTGATCTTTATAGTGATCTCCCCCACCGCGCAACGCGCAGCTGAGTGTCAGGAAACAGCTGATCTGAATATTCTGAACAGTGGATAAGGTGGCCTGAGACAGGAAAGGGGAGCTCTTGGGGGAAGAGGTGCTGTCTGGAAGCACAGCTTGTCCAAGCCAATGGAGGGGGAGTTGTGCTCCCCTCAGCTCCTGCCTCCATTCTTACTGTAATCCCTGATTTCAATGCCTCACACAAGATTCGGGTTAAGGCTATTTCTAAGAAAAAGGGCAGGTTTGGGCTGAGGCTCCGACTACACTGTGTGATTTCCCCTGCTCATGTCCCCCTATTCATCAGCCTAGTGTAGAACTAGTAGTGCACCCATAGCAGCCCGGCAGTGTGGAAGTGTGGCTTAGCAATGGTGACTAGAAAGACACTATTTCAGTGCAACTATACTGCTCTGTCCACTCGGTGATGATTAGTGCAAGCACAAGAACCATGCCCCTAACTCGGAGTGTAGGCACAGCCTGAGGCTGATCTCCGTAACTCATGGGGTGATGGAATCTCCAAAATAAGGAAACAAACAACCCAACCACATGTTAGCCTTGTGACTAATGTAATGCTCTGTTTGGAGAACCTCCTCCAGCCTGCACCCCTGGTCCTCTTTCCTGGGCTCGCGGAGCTGATGCGAGTGCAATTTGCCACTGGAGTGGGAAAGAGCTTTTCAAATGAAACTGCCAAGGCAGCACTTAGTTTGAGAGTGTGGATTTAAGTTGAAATGAAGCCCTCAGCTCCATTCCACATGCTTCTGAGGCAAGGAATGTGTGAGAGGCGCACACACACAGTGCCAATTCCAGCAGGAGAGTTTCATGGCCTGTGGGTAAGACCAGGATCAGACGCCAAAGCCAGCTTGTCTTCATTAGCAAAACCACAATAATCAGTGACTAGCAATCTCCCAGACAAAGCTGCCTGTGCAATGAACTCTTCTCCTTATAAAAGTTTCATCCTTTTGACACTAATTTAAGTGGGTGCTGCAATTACTGAGTTCTGACATCTGAAGTCTCCCTTTCTATAATACTTTGCCGATCGAGTTATAAGGCAGAGAGGGGAAAGTCAGATTATTAAAGGAGAGAGAATAGATCTTCACTCCCCATGCCTACACTAGAGGTCTAATTGGAGAATCATTTTAAGTTTCATACTCCAGTGAGGTTTGAAGCCAGGGTGGAGAGTATGGGGCAAATGTTATTTTACATCATTTACTGCTTTTTAGAGATGGTCTTTAGATCCAGATCTGAACTTACATTGAGTCTGGAAGTGTCAAGAAGGTGGGGTTTTCTTGGGGTTCATCTCTATCACACTTCAAATTATAAACTGCATCCCTTGGAGAGGAAAAGAGGATCACAAAGGAGGATATGGAAGCTGCTTGCCTAGATTGCATCTGGGCTATCCGAGGTATGGTGGACAATACAGTTGCGTGTGCAGACGTGTTGGGGCAAATATAGGGATTGTTTTTAACAAGTGGGCCCCAAAAGGGGTTTGATAGTCTGGATATAATACCACTGCCCCTTAGAACTTATTTAAGGAAATTCTACCATGTGGTGCTTAACTGAAGACAAGCCTCAAAACAAAATCTGGGTTCCAGAGTCCCCCAAACTGTGGAGTGTGTTTGTAAATTTCCCAGGTCCCTGTGCCCAGCTTTGAAAGCAAAGCCCCATTCAGGCTATGGACCTGCTTTTCTCCAGACCTTTGTGGGTCTGCTACTCATAAATTGCCACTGGCTCCCGGCTAGTCTGAAAAGTTATATCGGCTTGCAAAACTCCACACTCCTGAGAGATGAAGCTAAGCCGATCTGACCCCTAGTGTGGACAGTGCTAGGTCAATGGAAGAATACTTCCATTGACCTAGCTACTACCTCTTGGGGAGGTGAATTACTTATGCCAATAGGAGAACCCATTCCTGAAGCACTGTGGTGGTGCCATTGTGGTGTTTCAAGTGCAGTCATAGCCTCAGCTCTTTCTCAGCAATGTTGAGGTTGGGGGAAAAAATGGCATCACTCAGAAATGAGAAAGCCATGGCGCTATGAAGGAGTAAGGAATTAGGCACCCAAATTCCAGTGTCTAACTCCCTGCATCTCTTTTGGAAATCCAGCCGTTGGGCTGATCTGCTGACAGCAGCCTCCAAATCCTTCTCCCTCCATGTGATGGAACCAGTCTTGGTACTCAGTGCATTTGCCCCTCCCCCCGCCAGCCTTAATTCATCTGACTGCATAGCCCTACTTCAACCCAACATCTGCACCTCCACTAACTAGCATCATAGCTCTTCTGCACTAAGGTGGGTGAGCACCAGAATGGGGATTGTGAAGAGGGTGATGAGATTTGTAAGTATCCGTTGCTTGTGTGTGTTTGTTTTCCCAAGGTGCAGCTCTACATCTGTTATTCATGGCAAACTTCCAGCATTGTTAATTATATTCTGCTTACCTGAATTCCCCCTGCACTTCCAACTGAATAAAGTTATTCTTTGCCGGTTATGCTTAAAAAGAAAAAAATCCACAAAACCCGACTGTATATTGAGTGTTACCAGCATAGCATAGCTGCCCTCATTCCATTCCACAAGTGCCTGACTTTAAAACATGTCCCCTTTCTTTTAATCATTTAGCATACCAGAAAGTAAAACAGAGGCATCAGAATTAGTCAGAAACACAGAATGAGGCAGTCCCTAGAAATTCAGCTGGTTCTGATGCACTCGGCTCAGCCATCCTTTGGGCAGTAATATAAATAGTTATTACCATTATATAGAGCTTTTCGTCGTGAAGAATTGCAAGTTGCTTCACAAATTATCCACCTAAATCACCAGGTGGTGTGCCACCTCTGGGGTACTGTAGAACAGTGCACATGCAATAGGAGAGAATATTGGCTGCAGTTTAAATTGCAGAGGGAATTGCAAGAGAAGAAGAATGTAATCCCACAAGTGGGAGCTTGGGCAGAGTTCCAGGCCTAACCTGCTGGACCCTGCACAAATAACCAGCAGTCAGGAGCCCATCAGAAATATGGTAGTGCAAAGAGTACCTCCTACTGAATCACCAACACTGCTTTCTGGCTCTGCTGGCAGGTTCTCATCGGGTTATTTATCCAGCCCAACTTTGCTGAGTTTAGGAAAGCAGACAAGATCCTGTCCTGAGGAGATTTGGCTACAGCCTCTGCTGTGCTTTGATATCCTTCTGACTGAAAGACGTTCTGCAAACATAAAGGACTATTATTTGATTATCTACTGGTAGCCCCATTGATGGAAAAGGATAACCACAGCTTAAGTATCCATAAAGACTGTGGATCTGAGCCAGAACCCATTCAAATCAAGGGGAGACTTTGCCACAACTTGAATTGGAATTAGAGCTGGCCCTCTAAGGGGAACATGGGGAGGAATCTTGACAGATACGCTCCTTTTGGTTAGAAGCAGGGAGCTGTGAGCATTGTAGGAGGTGAATGAATGGACTTCAGAGCCTCTCTAATGGTTAAGTGGCTAAGATAATGTGATACCTTTTTTATTGGCTCAACAGATAAGTTATTACGGCACAAGCTTTCAAGCAGTGCCTGTGATTTGCATGGATACAATAGAGCAAGATTTTCATTATACACCAGGACGCTGCCTCATCAAAGGCTGCTGAAAGGAATTCAGGGCTGATCTCACGTACTATTTATTGTTCTTCATTACCAGCTAGTCAGGCTCTTTGTCCTACATCATCTCAGAGGCTCTCCTGTGAATCATTAGCAAAGAGAGTAACTTCATATATGTCTCATCAAGAGAGAATGTTATAACCATCCCCTGTGAGTTTGCTTGAAAGGTTTCAGTTCTGTGCTTATTCTGCTTAAAGCTTCAGTAGAGGCAGTGCTAGTGATTCTTACAGGCTTAACAAATGCTGGGAACCAGGACTATGCCCCACCATTGCAAACAGAAATGGAAGGTGTATCCATGGTGTAATGGGTGCTCCTGATAAGGCTGCTCCAAAGAGGCTAACTCCAAACGATCTGCAGGAGCTGGCATGGTGGGTGTGAGTCCCCCAAAGGAATAGGAGATTAGAGGACTGAAAATGGGACCCCAGTGCAGAGTGGGTGACTGCACTCCAAAGCTGAAGACATACTGTTGTGCTTACGGGAGCCTCTGACTGTACTGTGATCACAGATTGTGGCTGATTCTCTTTCTCTTCATCTTCCTACTTTATGGAAAATGGAGCAACACACTAGAGGGACACCTTGACTTGTTCTCTTGAACAGAGCTAAGCAAAACTCAGAATTGCCATCCCAGGGAGAATTCCATTATTTCCATGGTGGTTTTAATCCTGAATCAGGACAAAAAGTTACATTACTGACATTTTTTCCTGAATGAAAATACTGAAGAACTTTGATTTGGAAATGGTGAACCAGTTCATTTCGACATTTTGGATCAAAATATAAACATTCGAACATTCCCAAATTTGGAATGGTTCCTGTCAATTCAATGCTAGATTATGTTTCCCTGTGGTGGCGCATTGCCTCATGGGAGATGTCATCACCCCAGTCACTAGGAACCATGCATCTGCACTCATGTGACTCCTATGATGCACCAAACAGCTTGGTTGGAGAGAGGATTGTATTGTATCATGGGAGATATAGTTGTCCAAGTTGCCCTCTCCACAAGGGAGAATAGGAACCCAAACTAGAACTCCCATAAGGCAATACACATAATAGGCAAATCAAACTTGTTGAGCTGACTCAAAACAAAACATTTTGAATCAGTTCAGTACACCAAAATATTCCAATTTGGGTCTAACCCATCCCATAATAAATGTTTTGTTTCCATTTTCCAATGGAACATAAAATGAAATTTTAAGCAGCTGCATTTTCTGTCAAAAATCATTTAGATGGAAAATTCTGTACCAGATCTCCTTTGAGCTAACAGTAACCATGACTGAGGGTTAACCAGTGCCTTGCAGAATCCTCAGTGCAGCCCATAGCTAGGTTCATATGGTACTTACTTTTCAGGGACAGAAATGAACATGGGTGGGAATGTTACCATTCTCCTATGATGGCCAGGAGCCTCTTATGAGATGAGCTGCTTTAGGAGATTGCTATGAGCAAAATAAGAAAGGACAGTGGGGCTAGATATCTACATCCTCCGATGATTCACTAAGTGTCTAGAAGCTCCTAGTTTCAAGCTAGGAGCTGCTTTAGCCACTACTGGGTCAAGTTGTCCCCATCACCTCTGTTCAAATACTCCAGCAACTGGCAGTAATTGCCCCTTAATGGGGCAGCTTCAGAGACTTGGAAAAATAAACAAGGAATCCCCTCTTGCCCCTTTGGGAGGTGCCTCCAAGTCAGGTGCCTCCAGGCCAGCCCTGGTGGTGGGGTATGGGGAAAAGTCACACTGGTGCTTATCAAGCCATAGCTAGAGGATTTGGGTCTCAGGGCCTTGCCGCCTCTCGCCAGCACTAAATTCAAATTTCAGGGGGGAAGAGAAGCCACAGCATCCTTCTGTGTCTTGATGCATCAGGGATATTCCCATTCCCCTTGCCTCTGTCTCTGTGTGATGGATAGTTCCCATCTCTGCCCCTTGCCCTAGGTGCATCGCTTGCCCCATTGAGCCCTGGCTCTGTTTAGCCTTGTCTAGCTGCATTTCCTCCACTTACACACTCATCTCACAAAATCCCCCACTAGCTTGGTGTTGACCTCCTGACTGCTTGTCCTCCCCGCACCCTCCCAAGCTGCATGCTAGAGGCGATCACGAGTCCCTGAGCAAACACCACTTAGCTTCACAGAGAGACCTGTCAGCTAGTTTGTACGTTAAAACGGCTCCTCCTTATTTCAAAATATTGTTGTCTTTCCAAGATGGTGCACTCTCTGCCCCCTTTCCTTGTCACCACTGGCTGCAGATCTGCAGTGAGAAAGCTGTCCCTCCTTTCAGGAGTTATGTTGAGTGGGAAGATGAGGCTAAAAAAACACTGCATTATAAGATGATTATGATCTGTGCCAAGAAGGTGACAACCACATTTCTGCGGCCTTGGGTGGCTTTGTTATGAACTATTATCACTTTGCTCCTCTCTCCATCATGGATTACATCAGCTGCAATTTTAACATGAGACTCAAGATATTTGTTGACAAGTTCCAGATGGGTAGCCGTATTAGTCTAGTTCAGCAAATTCCACAGGACTTCTTGAGATATTTGGTGGTGTTCCTCAAACCCCAGATCCTGGAGACCCATGATTACGTGAGATCTCAGTTTCCATGGGGGACAAGCATGTTTCTAGCCCTCATGGTTCCATAGTTCAGCTGGAAAATGTGACCTGAGTTCCATCATGAGGATGTTGTGATGCCTGTGCCACTTGTTGAGCCACCACAGCAAAATGGTGTCATTCAAACGTCGGAGCAGATGCAGCTATGAATCGCTTCGATCCAAAGGGGAGGCAGCATGGTCTAACGGCTAGTGCACTAAAGGCTAGGGTTCCTGGGATCTGTGCTTCTGACTTGCTCCATGACTTTGTGCAAATCACTAAAGGTCAGATTTTAATGGCATCTAGGTGCCTGAATGCCTTTGAAAATCTGGCCCTTCGCTCCCCTGTGGCTCAGTTTCCCCATCTGAGCTGAACATGGAGGAGATTGTGTGTGAAGAGCTTGGAGACAAGGTGCTGTACAATTGCTGAGTACTGCTTCATGGTCAGAGAAGGCAACTGTGGGCTTGCGGGAGTGGCTGAAGAATTCAGGGTGCTGGACTTGCAGGATAGCAGGAGTCCATGTTTCCAGTCAGCCTAATCGGGTGCGTCTACACTGGCAACTTAGGTCGACTTAAGGATGCTTAAGTCGACCTACAGAAAGCCGTGTCCACACTGGGCTTTTATTAAGTCGACTTAATGACAGCACCTCTGAAGGTCAACTTAAGCCTTAAGTCGATTTCTTAAGTTGACTTAAAGCCAGTGTGGACGGGGAATAGCGCTAAATCGACCTTATTAGGTCAACTTAAAGCCAGTGTGGACGGCTACGGCTACTGTTAAGTCGACTTAAAGTGAGTCCACTCTGTTAAGTCAACTTAACAAGGTCACCAGCTGCGGGACCCTATGCAGTAGGGCTGTGAATTTGGAGAAGCTCTAAGGGTGTGTCTACACTGGCAAGTTAGGGTCGACTTAAGGAGGCTTAAGTCGACCTAAACAAAGCCGCGTCCACACTGGGTTTTTCTTAAGTCGACTTAATAACACCTCATTTTAGGTCGACTTAAGCCTTAAATCGACTCCTTAAGTTGACTTAAGGCCAGTGTTGATGGGGATTAATGCTAAGTTGACTTTATTAAGTCGACTTAAAGTCAATATAACGGCTCTCTGCAGGTAAATCGACTTAACAAAATCAACTTAAAGTGTAGTCAATTTGTTAAGTCGACTTAACAATGTCGACTGAACTTTGTAAGTATACACATAGCCTAATAATCTGAATTTCCTTCTTTTCCTTTTGTCCTCAGCAAAGAGAGACAAAGATGCACCTAAGAGGAGTGTGTGCACTCAGTGGACTGCTGTCCCCACACGGAACACTGCTTGGGTTCAGAAGCCGGGGAGGGACAGTGGGCTGGGACAGCTCTGGAAGCTGGCTGGCCCTTGACATGTGGACATGCTGTAAAGAATCATCCAAGAAACAGTCCATCTGGGCCTGCCCACTCGCCACTGCCCCCTCCACCCTCCTGCCCCCCTCTGCTTCTGAACCAGATAGTCCACAACAAACCAACTTCTGATGAAGAGAGGGCAGTCCAAAGTAACATATGATTGTGAGAAACGGTACCCTTGTCTGTCTTAAAGCAAGGTTGACTCTGGGCTTTAGTGTTTACAGGAAAGACTCCTCCCAGGAAAGTGTGTGCAAATATTCTCACATGGGTGGACTCAAACATGCCCAACACATGTGCAGATGAACGTGCTGGTGCATCCACACATACCTCACGTGTGTGTGCCGATGTATGCGCGTTTCAACGTGCATGCCCTCATTTGCACATGTCCGCATAGTCGGGTGCATACACATTTGTGCATATTCACAAATGCACACTCTCTGCCTCTTGTGTGCAAAAAGTCTCATAATTTCACATGCACTTATTTCACACTCACACACTTTTGTACCCAGTGTGTGTGGTGGGGCGAGTGGGTGAGGGAAACACAGGAACAAATCAGAGAAAATCAAACTGATGGGAGAAAACAAGTTTAGTTTGGCCTGAGAAATCCTTTCTCTAGTTAGTGTTTGACACTGAGGATGCTGTTCAAAGCATGGGAATAAGTGGGGTTAGGGGAACATTAAATAAAAGATACCACTCAAACAAACTGAGAGGTCCTGTCTCCCAGTACCAGTACCTTCAAATTCCCAAATTCAGATCGCCATGGGATACCAGCGACATGGTCTCTGCAAACACAGCCCTTGCCAGGGCCATGCAGTTGGGAACCTTTTGATTTTTAAACCGTGCAAGTATCTTGGCATATTAATATAGGACAGGGCCTTATCAATAGCCCCAGGGCCATACTGGTTGTCAGGTTTTATCCCCCTGTTTCCCCGCAGACTTTTCAAGTGTGTCCTGTGTTGCATCCTCCCACTTGCCCAGCATGAATTTAATCATTTTTTGTTTGTTTTTTAAATTTTCAGCCCCTAGCAGCTGTGAGAAAATCACATTCCATCCTATTTCTGCAGCAACAAAAAGGAACAGAGTGAGGGAACCATCTGGAAAACCCACTTGCTATAAACCCTATTATCCGCCCTACACAGCTTTGCTAAGGAAAGTGATACACAGATGAGTTGTGTCCAGCCAACTAGCTACCTCTTGGTAAGAGGTTTGCATGGCCATTCAGACAGGCAGTTGGCCGTTAGATCACTGACCCAGCAAAATCAAAGCTACTGCTACCTAGGAAGAGCACCTTCAGGCCCACAGTGTCTTCATTAATGCCATGCTGTGGGCACTGGATTTTTACCAATTTAGGAGCAGGTGCATCATCTATTTCAATATTTCCTTGAAGTATGGGAGGCTCACAGAATTAGCCAGACGGGAGGAAAGGTGACAGCGTGGATGGACCTTTCAGTTTTATTCCAAAGGCTGCTAAAAAGGGGGGAGGGGGGGAGGGTGCAAGTCTCTTGCTGTTTCAGTCGGGAAGAGAACCTTCAAAATGTGAAGTGAATGTAATCGATGTCTGAGTGCAAACCGCCCTGTTCATTTTAATGGAGCATTTCATCAGTTCAACACATACTAAAGATGCCAATTTAAGTGGTAACAATTTTAACTCTTCCATTGGCAGGGAGAGAGATGGAGGGCATGCAATACATGGAAGGCATTGTGGTTAGGTCTTTAACAACACATGGCAGGGTGCAGTGAAGCTGAGATCGCTTTAATTTTCCTGAAGGAGGCGCTTTGCTTTGCAAAGGTTGGTAAACGCTACCTACCTGACTGACCAATCCCATTTCCCGCAACTCCTGAGCTTTTGACAAAGATCTCTTGTCCAAGCTCTGACCCTGTGAGATCTGTCAAGCTGACAGCCTTCGTTTGTGAATAGTGACTTGATTTGAATTTATTCTGATGAGTGCACGCCAAGCCCAGGCATTATCCAATATTTGGGGGTGTGGTTGGCCTGTAAAACAGTGATTATCGGAGAGGAGTAGTTGTTTTTAGTCTTGGCTTGAATTTCCCCTTCTGCTTTGGCCTCAGAGACCAACACCATTAATCAGTGCCAAATGCACTGCTTTTTAAACGTTTGCACTAAAAACCAGACCAGCCATTAGCTCAGCAGGGATCCTAAGAACATGTCGCTGCTGTGCACGGAGCTCTGTGCAATTGTGAAGGCTTTTGAAACAATCATAAGGTTTCCTTCATTGCTGGAGAAAACTTTTCAGGAGGGAGGAAAGGTCAGAAGGGCTCCAGTTGTCAGGGTGTCACTAGCTAGTATCTAGATCCAGCCAGTTGAGCTCTGAGCAAGGTTTGGATGAGGAGCTCATCTCTGATCTGGTAAAGAGCCAATCCAGAACGTGCTGAGGAAGGACTTGGCTAAAGAGATGACTTCTGGGAGGATGCTGCCTCACTTCTCAAGATCCCAGTGCCATTCATTCCCTCTGACCGATGTGTGTGTGTTTGATTATCCTGGCTCCGAGCATTCACTGGACAGCTGGTCTCTTTCCTGGCAATGGAGTGGCTGAAATGTCTTTTTGTGCCTTGTCTCCTCTACAGTGGCTGTTGGGTGGTGCTTCTGTTGGTCCCTCCCTTCTACATATGTTCCTTGCTTCCAGCTTCGGAAAGATAAACACAAAGGGACAGGTGGATGCTGTTAAATCCCATGGGGACAACATGGCACAGCACTGCCCTATAAGGAACACCAGGAGTGCATCTACACTTGTAAATTGTCGACTTAAGCTTGCTTAAGTCGACTTAATTTACTCTGTGTCTACACTACACTTTCTTTAAGTCGACTTAAGCAGCTGCTTAAACCTCCTTTTAAGTCGACTTTTGGCTTAAGTCGACTTTCTAAAGTTGACTTAAGCCAGTGTAGACCTGGAGTAGCCCTAAGTTGACTCTAAGTCAACTTAGGGCTCTCCCGGACTCCCCCACTGCCCTCCCTGCCAGGGGGGGCTGGCACAGGGAGCCTGGCCTGCTCCCCCAAAGGGCAGGGCAGAGCCCTGCCCACCCTGCCCCTATGCCCTGCCAGGGTCCCTGTCTCCCTTTGCCCCATTGTACCCAGGTACAATGGGGCAAAGGGTGAGCCCCCTGGCACGTGGCAAGGGGTGCCCCCCCCGCCACCGTGGACCTGTCCCAGGTCCATCTAGACCCTAGAAGTCAACCTAGGTGTCCAGTGTGGACACTCTAGGTCGACTTTGTAGGGTCCCCCCAAAGTCGACTTAAAATTTAAGTGTAGACATGCTAAGTCGACTTAACAAAGTCGACTTTGTTAAGTCAACTTAGCTAAGTCAACCTTAATTAACAAGTGTAGACATAGCCCAGGAGAGCACTGTGCTCGTGGACAACAAAATATTTTGGGGGGTTTCTTAATGTGCGGAGGGAATGCACCTGCTGTATCAAGCCTCAGGAGAGCACAGTGTGCGCTGCTCAGCTCTGCAACTGGACAGAGAAGGAGGAGCACGGAGTGGTATGCTAGCTAGGAGCAGCCCATGTGTGCATGAGGCTGGGTTGCAGTCCTTTCAGACTCCCTGCATGGGAGATGTAAAGACAGAGGAAAGCTCCTTGCAACATCCCACACTGGTTCGCAGTAGAAGGGACCAGCTATTGTCTGGCCTAAAAGGGGTGGCATGAGCCATTGCCCGTAACAGGCGAGGGGAGTCAGAATTCAGGGGGACACTTGATTTGTGGTGTTTCTCATTAAATTTTTGGAAATATTTATATGTGAATTGAGAAATGAATAGAGATGGAACCAAACAGAAGCTTCCCCAAAGGGTTTGAGTTCAGCCTCCTGGCTCAGCCCATGAAAAAGAGGCGGCCAAGCCACGAGGGCTACTCCTTCACTATGAGCTAGAGGTGTGACTCCCAACTTGTGTAGATATAGTCGCAGTAGCTCTCATCAAGCTAGGGTGTTAAAATAGTAATGCAACTGCAGTAGCATGGAGAGTGGCAAGTGGAAGCAAAGGCTGGCCACCCCAAGTGTCACAGATGGGGCGTAAGCAGTCAGAGCTAGTGTTCAGAGTCAGAGTCGATGCCCAAGGAGGGGAGCAAGGCAGGGAACACAGCACTCACAGGAGCAATAATATCTCCAGGCATAAGCACTGAACAGCCACTGGGCAAGTCCTCTTGCTGGATCTCAGAGCAGTTTTGGGAGCACCGCTCAATCAGCCAGGCAATCTGGCCAATTAGGGGTTTCAGCCATGGCTGGATGGTCCCAGGCCAAGCTGCAGACTTTTATTCCTGACTCTGACTGCTTACCCCTGGGGTCCAGGTGGGTTTGTACTCAAGGCAGCTAGCCCATGCCATTGCTCAGCCCTGCCTGTGTTACCACAGTTACATCACTGTTTTCGGAGTGCTCGCTCGATGTGAACTAGCACAAATGTATCTACGAGAGCTGGGAGTCCCAGTCCCAGATCCAATGTAACCCTAACAAGCAGGTCTGTCTAGGTGGAATGTCTCCAGAGTTCTAGTGGGATTTGTGTATGGCTCTGAACTGTGTCTAGAAAGGAATTTTAGCACTGATACAAAGGGCTGGACTGAAAGCCTTGAAGACACAAATCTTGTACTGAGGCCCAAGAACAGGCAGTGACAATTACGCATTGCTGTTTCATAACATCTTCTACCCAGAGCTTTCATTCCCCTTTTCAAGCATAAGCAAATTTGATCTCACAACAGCCCCATAAGGTAGTGGTGTAGCATGATCCCCATTTTATACATGAGGCAGCTGGAGCACAGAGAGGGAAAGTGACCTGTGTACAGCCACAGAAGTCTCTTTGGCAGACTTTAGAACCCAGGCCTTCTGCATCCCAGTCCTGTGCCTTAACTGCCTCCTCTTGACAAATGCACAGATCTGCTATGGACAGCGGCAATGCAAACTACCACGCATTAGCCTCACTGCCAGCGTGTCTTATGTCAGGAACGTCTCCAGGGGTCTAGGGAGTTCTGTCCCCATGGCCACATTCAGTCCTTGCCTCTGAGGAGGCTGATGGTGACTCTGAAATGTGAACACTTGGGCTAGATCCTTCAAACTCATCCCACCCAAACCATTGAACAGACATCAGATGGCAGCAGCTTTTGCCCACTGCATTCCTAGGCCATGTGTGAGCTAGTGGTTCTGAGGGCCCACCCACTACTAACCCCACTGGGACACATGCATTTATGAAACCACACAAGAGAGCTTAAGGGACCAGGAGCTTTTTGTAGATAATAGTGCTCTGTGAACTGAGAGAAACAATAACACAGTCAGTAGAAACTGCAACAGAATCTGGCAAGCTGGGATGACTGTTACCACAGCTTGTTAACATAAACTAATACGGACTGTTGAATTGCCGACTAATGGGGATGAGGGCGAGAGACGGGATGTGAGTTCAAGAATAATGACCCAGATAACACAGTTGATTATTTAAATACAGAGTGAAAAATGGGCAAATGTTGAGTGGCTAGTATATTTCATGGAAGCCAATTGGTGTCGGGGTGCGTGCCATGCTGTTCAAGCAGACTGCTGTCTGATGGCGACAGACATCACCTGGAAGGCTCAGACAAGGCTGGCCAGTGGAAAATCTCCAAGGAGGGCCAGAGATCTAAAGGGTTATTGTGGCAGAAGCGGCGTCCATACCTACATTTACCAAAGGCAGGACTAATCAGGTGGGGTGCCATGTGCAAAGCTGGAGCAGCTGGCCACTAGTGGTAAAATTCTGGCTCTACTGAAGTTCCTAGGAGTTTCGCCATTGACTTCAGTGGGCCCAAGATTTCAGCCCACATTTCCGGTAACACATTGGCACACGTGATCCCTTTTTAATTGCTCTGCAATTGGCAAAATGGGTTCATAGATTTCTTTCTTGACTCTCCTGCCAGGTCAGCTTTGCACAGCAGAACCTGATATTAAATCCCGATGATCTGGAAGAAGCTGAGATGGAGATTCTCTAACCATTGTGCAATCTTGACTGACTCCAGCTACACAGGGAAGTGGGGGAGAAGAGCCTCACAGGAGGTGAATGCTGTCCGATGAATTCAGTGCATAGCTGGCATAAATCAGAGGATGTCTCAGAGGATCTGGCCTCATACTTTACTGTGAGAAACTCATTATTGTGGTTCAAACACTTTGGCTATGTCTACACTGGCAAGTTAGTTCGAATTAAGGAAGCTTAATTCAAACTAACTAAAGCCATGGCTACACTAGGCTTTAATTAGTTCGAATTAAGGGCTTCCTTAATTTGAACTAATAAATTTGAATATGCTATTCGAACTAAGGATTAATTCGAACTAGTTAGTTCAAATTAACCAATGTGGCCATGTTAGTTTGAACTAATTGCTTAGTTTGAACTAACCGGCCCATTGAACTCAATGCAGTTCGCTAATTTAAACTAAGCAAGTGCCATGAATGGCACTTGCTTAGTTCGAACTAAATTTTTCTAGTTCGAATTAAGTTAATTCAAACTAACTAAAATTAGTTCGAATTAGTTAGTTCGAATTAAGTAATTCGAACTAACTTTAGTAAGTGTAGACATAGCCTTCAAGAGCAGTGTGGTGCGGGCGCGTTGGGCGAGAGGTATTCTTACCAGTTCTTTTCAGTGTTGTTCTGTCTCTGGTGACGCTATCAGTTTAGCTGCATGCGTGAACGCGTGCATGAATCTCTGTATGTGTGTTCCCTAAGGATTACTCCTGTCTCAGATCTCTAAGTGGGGACTCTGTTAGCCCAGTGATCTAGAGCCTGGCTTGGATCTTTAAGCTGGAAGTGAGTTAGCCTGGTGATCCTAAGCCGAAGTGCTCCTTTGGTTAATGCTTTGGGTTACCTTTGGCTCAAATCTCTAGTGAGAACTTGGTTAGCTCAGTGATTTGGAGCCTAGGCATACCCTGTGTGCAAGAGATAAACTGTGGCAACATTCACGATCGAAGAAACCAACACGACCATAGATCTTTGTAGAAACGAAGGTGCCAGGCTAGGCTTTATTGCAACATAGCACAATGGCAAGCGATCTATATTGAAGATCTGCTGACAGCATTTGTGCTCTCAATGCAACAGAACAACTCAACTGATGGTAGGACTCCCCGTCACCCCTTTCGGCTGCAAGTGGTCTGAGCTCCAGGGCTCCTGCTTTTATACCTTCATCTGACTTTACATTGATTGGTCCATGCACTGATGATCCACACATTGATTGATCCACGCATTACTGGGCATCTCCATCCATCAAGGTGTCATGGTTTGGCCAAACCTTACCTTTGCACGGGGCCAAGCTATGCAAAACATCTCTCCTTATCTCTTTGGTGTTAGACCGACCCAACACCACCTTTCTCAAGGTGCATTCTGATTTTTATACTTATTATTGCAATTTCAGCTTGTTTCTTGTCAATTTCAGTGAAGTCAGACTTTCGCAGCCTGTCTCTTGTCACTACCTTCAGTTCAGGCCCACAGTGCATTCAGTTCAGGCCCACTGTTTTTGACTACTTTGTTAGGCCTTGGGCCAGCACCTAGGCACTTCTA
Source organism: Pelusios castaneus (assembly GCA_007922175.1). Lineage (NCBI taxonomy): Eukaryota > Metazoa > Chordata > Testudines > Pelomedusidae > Pelusios > Pelusios castaneus. The sequence continues at coordinate 2,605,910 of ML685842.1, read as the reverse complement.
CTTGTCTTTCTATTTTAACCTTTTACTTTCTCCTACATCCCCCACGTTTTGTCTTTTTATGGGGAGGATGTTTACCCAGCATCCTGGGAAAGCATAGTGTATAGACAGAAGGCAACCCAGTGGGCTAAACACTGTTACATGGCCATCCTTAAGTTATGTTACCATCCACACACTTTTGCCCCTTCTGCCCCTTAGTCTGATGGGCAGGTTTTATCGGCCAATTATTGATTGTCTCATATTTTTGTATGAATAACCATTACCATTATATTATTGAAAAATCACAAATACATGAATAATACTTATATATAATAATAAACACACAATACCTAAATGAATAATATATTATTTATTATATATGATAACTTAACCTAAGATATTAATTTGATTTAATTTAACTAATAATTTGATTTCACTTTGATTTGAAATTAATTTTGATATAACTTTAAACTTGATTTGAATCTTCTTATTTTACTTATATATCTAATTTTATTTAATTAATTGCACAATCATAAAAATTAGATTAATTAGACTAATAAAATCAACAAGATTAATAAACATATAATGATGTATAGGTATTGCCTTATGGGTTTATTGCAGTTGATAGGGCAGTGCCGCTACAGCATTATTAATGGCCAATTCCATTCCCCTGTCAATACAATAACGAAATTAGTTCTTTTTTTTTTTTTTTTTTTTTTTTTTTGAGACCTTAAGTAGCAGCACATCTCTAGTAACTCAATCACTGTTAATTCTTGTATTACCATCAACAGCACACTAAGTGTTTGGACTATTGGGGGCAAAGTGACGTCCTCTGGGACACCCCAGCAAAGGGTCCTGGATCAGAAGTGAGGTGGGACAAGTGGCTAATTGGCTCTCCTGTCCTCTTCTATTTTTGTGTAAAAAAGGAAAATGAAAGCAAGTTGCTGTCTCCCACTGGAGAGAGTCACGATGACACTGGCTGCAATGTATGTAACTAAATGCTTCCTAGAAAAGGATGGAGCCAGGTCTTCATGAAAAAACAGTGTCAGTTTTATGGAGCTTGCCTCCTTGCCTAAAGGAAATGGTCTTATCAAAGGTCTCTCAGCCGTGGAGAATTTGTCTGGTTTTATGCTGATGACGGAAAAATCCAATCTATGGCCTGTGACTGGAAAGTTCAGAGGAATGAGAGTCTGGATGAGAATGAGGGCAGGTTTTATTGATGGCCTGTAGGTGTGCAGGTTGTGTGGGAAGAATCTTGTTAATAATAGGTCCCTTGAGCCATTTCCTCCTTCCCGCCCATCCCTCCTTATTCATCCGCCTTATCTTGTGTGTTTATTTTTGAGCCAGCATCAGTGCTTGTAAGGTGCTGGATTGACAGCCTCGGGGGAACACAGTGTTCTGAGTAGCTGCAGACAAGGTGTGGCATGAATGGGGGCTCTTCCAGCTCCTTCTGATATACCTTGCCAATCTGCCTTGAATTTTTTCTTGCAAGGAGCTGTTGGAGTAGGCTGTGGTGAGACTGTTCAGTCCAAAGCTATTGAATCCTTCCCTTGAGTTGCTGCAGCTGCCAAGAACATTATGAGTTTTTGTGATGAGGATTCATATTCAGTAAGGGTTGGACTGAAACCATCATCTCAGACAGTCAGTCATGAACTGATAAAGCCATGCCAGTCACTGCTGAGTTGAGCTTTGAGTCAAATGTGTGACCAAGAGGTGAAAGAATTCATCATGTTCTTAATACCGGGCCTAAGTTTGCTCACCCCATTAAAAGAGCCCCCTCCTGAAATAGACCTTTTGGAAATCTCAGTGTGTGATCTGCTGTCCACGTACATGGTCTGTAAGATACTGTGGTGGAGCCTTCACATTCCACCTTTCCTGGAAGGTAGATGCTAGTCAATAACACTGTGTTTCTGTGAAAATTTTGCTCTATCCTTTGTCTATAGAGTCAAGGGCATTTAGAACTGCAGGGCTCTAAAAAGGGCTAGCTGTACATTTCACAGTGATTGGGGAGTTTGGCTAGGGAAGTAGGTATCTAAAGTTGGCTGCAAATGTTTGGAAAAATTGGATTCACAGCATGGGACCAGTCAAACAACTGTGCAAAGCTTCACACAGTGTGCTGTCCAAATGTTCATTTTAACAACTGACACTTATCAGATATGACTGTTTATTGTTATATAGACAGCATCAGGAGGCTTTTATAGTGCAATACTTTTGTTTACTCTCCAATGACTGTGTATGACATTGCTATGGCCACATAGATCCAACAGATCATTCAGGACACTGTGGGGTCATGGTTTACCTCTGACACTTCTCTTGTGACGATTGTCAGTGGAGCAGCTCCTGATTTACAATGGTGTAAATGTGACTCGGGCCACCGAGTGTTTTGTTTTGTTTTAAATGCTGTCGTGCCTGAAGCTGTGCAATATGTTCGCCATTCAACAAACTCCAACTTGCCTTGAGAGAAATTCAGTTATCACAGATTTGAAACTCCAGCTCTTGTCCTTGAAAGATTTGCCAGTGTTCATAAACCTCGGAAGCTGTCTTAAGGCCCAGTTTTGAATAGTAACAATTAGAGCTGGTTGAAACTTTTTAAAATCAAAAAATTCAAAATCTCACACACAGATTTCAACGCTGAAAGTCCTATGACACCTTAAAGACTAACAAATTTCTTCGGGCATAAGCTTAAATGGGCTGCAACCCACTTCATCAGATATTTTTGCTATAAACAGACTAACATGGCTACTTCTCTGAAATTTAAACACTGTTTCTATTCCAAAGTGCTCAAAAAAGACCAGATCTGGGGAAGTTAAAAATCATTCTTTTTTTTTTTTATCAATCAAAATGATGATTTAAAACATTATTGACTATTTCTATAACCATTTCAGAACCAGTTTGGATAAACATTTCTATAAATGTCACAGGCAATGAACAATTTTGAAATGACATTGGCAGTTTTTCATGACACTTCTCATTTTTTTAAAAAGACCATTTTTTGAAAGAAACATGAACCTTTTTGTTTGCAAAATTTCAACCATCTTTCAGAATAATACATAGCTCTTTGATAGCACATTTTAATGTGTGCTCAACAAGGCCAGTCAGTGTCCTTGGCCTAATTTTATATTTGGGGAAACTGAGGCACAATAACTTGCTTGTGGTAGCACAGCAGATTAATGGCAGAACAGGGAAAAGAATACAGGACTCCTACTTCCAAGTCCTAGGCCCTAGCAACGGGACTATGCTGCCTCCCTAAAGATCATTAGTAATCCTCTAGACTCTAAGGTGTTTGAGTGAGTACCGCTTGCAATCATATGTTCCCCAACGTCAGTTAACACCAAAAAAAATTCTCTCTTCAAACTAAGCCCAGCAACCTCCAAATAGTTGTACTTGTATCTTGAAAGCTACTCCCCCCCCCCCCACCCCAACAAGCCAGGAGATGAAAGATATTTTTTGTACATGTGCAACTTCAGTAAATAGTGGGTGGGGATTATTAATTCAGGACTAAACCCAGCCCTGGCATGAACCATACGGAAGACATACGTTGCGACAACTTTCCTAAGGGGATTCAGGCCAAGGCAGATATTAAGCTCTCCCTGGAGGGTCTGAGTGAGGAGTGACAGTTCTTTTCTTTCCAAGACTGATGTAATTAAAGAGTTATAATGTCCTTTAACTTGCCTGCCCTTGGCATTGTTGCTCACTGGGATTTTTACTTTTATTTTATTTATTTATTTATTTTAGCAGCAGTGACTGGATAATGAGCTTTATTCAAAGAGGCCGGAGGCCAAGAAATACAGTTCCCTGTCAGACAGAGGAGATTATTCAATTTCCCTGGGAATGAACATCCATCCGTCGTCCCTGTGTAGATTGCTCTGTGCCTATGCATGAACTTGAAACCACTGCCCTTCTAGCTGTCTGTTAACACACTGAACTTTGGAAAGGGAAGCTATGTGTACATTATACATAATCCTGGCAACAGATTTCCCCCAATCTGATGGTGAATTTTGCTGAGTAACCCACCGTCCTTCTTTCAGTCCAAATACCTACAGATCCATAGCAGAGCAGTGGTATAATAATAATAATAAAAAAAATCCTCTGCTGCTGTCCTTGAGTGACAAAGCTGATTGAAAATAAAGTTGTACATAGCTCCAGATGACAATACAAGTGTTCTCTACCCATCTTCCAGATTATAAACAAGGGGAAATAGAATCAAATCCAGATGTAATTCTCTGGTGGATGTCACTGCTACACTAATCCATAAAGTTTTGGCTTTGGAAAGCAAACAGCTTCTTTTGGCCTGATTCTCATCTGTGCTCAGATCACTTTGCATTGCTATAGCAATGTGAATGTAATAATGTGAGAGTGCAAATGTACTGTGCATTGGCCCTGGTCAATAAATGAGCTCGTAAGCACTACTGCCATTCAAATAATTATTAATCATAATCAATCAATGTAATTGACTCCCATGTTCAGGCCTCTTTATGCTAACAGTGGGGGCAAAATAACCCTAGAACAAACAAGGAACGGCCCCTTTATTGCTTTTCTCGGGGACCAGTTGCTCCTCAGGAAAGGAAAAGTCACACAAGTTCATTGTTTTCCAAGGCAGGTGGTGCTCTGTGAGCTTAAAGTGAGCGCCAGATGGGCAGAGATGATGAAAGAGGCATCGGCGTGAAAGGCTTCCCTCCAGGGTGTTAAATATTACATTTACCGAGTCTGCAGAACCGTTGAAACCAATAGAACTAATTAGAGAGCTGATGTCTGGAAAGGATGTGCTTTAACTCAAGGGATGCCAGAGCACCAGGAGCACTGGTGAGGGAGGGAATGACACACAACATGTAATCTTGGGAAGGGGAATTCACCCTCATACACTTTGAGCTGAAGGGAAAAGATGCTATGCCTGTCTGCCCATCCGCACCCAGGGGCAGTGCCCACTCTTGTCTGCTCAGCTGCTAGAATACTGAATAGTGTTTCTGGGAGTGAAGATGGGGTTTTAAGTGTTTTGGAGCCACCCACCTTTAGTGAAATGGGCCCGCCCACTTTCCCTGCCCATCAGACCTAGAAGATCCTCATTATTAGCATTTGGTTTGTGGTACCCCCTAGAAGCTCAGTTCCGAGACCAGGAGCCCATTGTGCTAGGCGCTATCTAACCCAGAACAAAAAGATCATTCCTACCCCAATCCTTGACTCTTCTCTAGGCCAGTGGGTCTCAACCTTTTGCAGGTCGCTACACACTTGGGGGCATATCGCGACCCTACAGGACACACCAGCCCACCGCCTCCAGGCCGAATCCAGCCATCTCCTTGGCTCTCCACAACAATCTTACCACTGTGTGGTGACACAGTAACGTGTCCTGACGGTGTGGTTGAGAGCTGCCGCTCTAGGCAGTCCTGCTTCCGTGGCACAATGGGTGCGTCTACACTTACAAATTCAGTCGACTTAAGCTTGCTTAAGTCGACTTAATTTAATCTGTGTCCACACTACAAAATTTCCTTAAATCGACTTAAGAAGCTGCTTAAGACGATTTAAGGAAAATTTAAGTTGACTTTACTAAAACTAGTTTTAAGTCGACTTTTCTGGCTAAGTCAACTTTAGAAAGTCGACTTAGCCAGTGTGGATGCAGAGTAGCCCTAAGTCGACTTGAAATCGACTTAGGGGGCATCAGGGCTTCCCACTGCCCTCCCTGCCAGGGTGGCTGGCACAGCCATAGCCTGGCATGCCCCCCCACAGGGCAGGACAGAGCCCTGCCCACCTTGCCCCTATGCCCTGCCAGGGTCCCTGTCAGGCTCAGCCGGGCAAAGGCTGAGACCCCTGGCACTTGGCAAGGGGTTCCCCCCCTGCCACTGCGGACCTGTCCCAGGTCCACATAGCCCCTACAAGTCAACCGAAGCATCCAGTGTGGACGCTCTAGGTTGATTTGGCAGGGCCCCCCCTAGGTCGACTTAATTTTTGAGTGGGGACATGCTAAGTTGACTTAAATTAACAAGTGTAGACATAACCAATGTTCTGCACTGCCTGAAGCGGTACAGATTTCTATTGCCCTGCTGGTGGCACTGTGCACAAGTAGGGTCTTCCAGGCCCCTCACCTCGCTCCATCTTATTGCACCAACCAGCAGAAGGAAGACTGAAACAAATGGGGCTGGGGGAAGAAAGGGCCCTGGAAAGGTGAGAAAAGGAGAGAGATCCCCGGCCAAATCTACTGCACTAGAAGTTGTATAGATCATTGTCCCATTCTGCCTGAGTAGTTGATCAGGATGGGCTTGAATGAGAGAGAACTGGAGAGCAAAAGAGTGTGGGACTTCAGGGTCTGCGTGTGTCCTTTTACAGGAGGGAATGTCGATCTTGTCTGAGGGTACGCCTTCATGTCGCCTTCTGCTGGCTGCATTCCAAGTACTAGTGGTATTAGAATGGAAACTGTTTCCCTTTGAGCTCAGAAATGGTGGGACCATAATTCTGAAGCAGAAGGTCCTGAATTTTCTCACCAAGACCATGAAGTCCTATTAGTGCACTTAGTGCCAGGTTAAGCAAAGCACTTAAGGGCATGCTTAGCTTCAAATGTATGCTTTGTGGGGTCTTAATCCCAGGCAGCTTCATGTTGCTCCCTGAGCAGAAAGTTCTTTCTCTGGAAGGGTTTGCTTCCCTCTCTGCCGTTGGTGGCTAGTGTGCTTCTAGCAGATCAAGGAGTGCTTGCCCTGCCACCGGGCACTGTGGCAGCTAGTAGCAAGCTGGCATGGCGTCTCTGCAATGGAGGGCTGAGTCGCAGTCTGGAGATGTTGAAGGGACCAAGATAAGGTAGCAGAGCAGATTCTGAACTGCTGTGGCCTACTGGGGGGCTAAAGTTAGAACACTAAGTCAGCTCCCCCACCACCTCAAAGGGCAGATCAGTGGCCCGATGCCTCTGCTGATTTTCCTTTAGGTATCTTTAATATTAAGCACAGTTCATCACAGAAAGAGGCTCCCCTTAGCATGTGTGTAAACTTTGAAAAGCACAGAACTCTCTCTGTGTTGCAAGATCCAAAACAATAAAATGCATAAAATATGACTAGTCAAAAGGATATCACTGAGTTGTAACTGTGGATCTGGCTAGGCAGGATACAGGAAGAAATTCCACCAGAACCATATGAAAAATAAAAGGGAAAAACCAGAAATAGCCAAGGATGAACTGACATGCCTGAACAAGAGGTTCAGTGCACACTGAACATTGTTGGCTGTGTCACACATAGGCTCACCTTGGACAAACGAGAGTCCGAGAGCAAAGCTGTGTGCGACACAGCCAACAATGTTCAGTTGCCCTGAGAATCTCTGCTGTGCATTTCTCAGGGTCCCACTCCCATCTGTGTCACCACTTGTAGCCTGATTGTTTAGTGGCTAATAATTGGTTGCCAGTTAATACTAGATTAAAGAGATGGGGGCAGTAGGGTCCAGTCCCAGAATCAGATACAACAGAATGAAAATAAACAAGTTTATTATTTGGTCGGGGACCCTGGTGTGTACAGCAAGAACATTCATGTGGAGGGCAAAACAGAGTCATAGCTACCTTTCCAATGAAATAAAGACAAGAAAGCTCCAAATCACATAAATAGCAGTAGTAGAGTTCCAGAGGGGCAGCCGTGTTAGTCTAGTTCAGCAAAACAAGCAAAGAGTCCTGTGGCACTTTTAAAGACTAACACATTTATTTTTCGCAGTAGTATAGAATTCAAGATATCTTTGGCATCATTCCTTGCATATGCCCATATACTTATATACTTACACAGTTCCTTGGGAATCTGGTAATGAGGGACAAAGGACCTGCTCTGCCCTTGGCATACCAACCAAGTCCAATGGTCCAGATCCAGATCAACCTACCTGATGGACTGAAGATCAACCATCAACCATCGATCCCCTCTGCATGGTGGCCTGGCCTATTACAGAGCCTGGGCACTGTCATGCATATTTATTCAGATGCCCAGCCTCTCATGTCTATATCTAACTTCCTCATCCTAACAATATCGGGGTGCCTTTATCCTATAGGTTAGCATATGACGGCTTTAGCGTATTGTCACTTACATCAATTTATTGCTAAAGCAAATGTGTGGTGATACCTCTGCCAATGACTTTATCCTAAGATAGACAAGTCTTGTCTCAGTTCATTGTTTCTGGGATTTCCTGGTACCATTATGAACAAATGTCCCCCTTAAATGTTCTATTCCCAGTTCCGTCAAACTTGGGGTTAGGCCACTTTTCTATGCCAGAATTCACAGGTCTCAAGCCTCATGCTAACTTGCTTAAGACAGTGCCACACAGGACACAGTCCTGTAGGTTCCCTGTGTAACTGCTAAGTAAAATAAAATGTTTATTTAGCTCTATGGGCAACACACTGGACCAGACAGAGCTTGTCTATTGACTCACTCAAAGGAATCCATCATCAGGTCCATCCGAACGCACATGGACAATGATCTGTTAGCATCTGCAGGTTTTGGCTCGCTAGATAGAGTCACTCTCCAGCCATTCTTCTCTGCTGCTTACGTTTGTGCCGTGCTATGTGAGAGAGAGAACATCTCCTCACTCTAACCAGAGCGCTTCCATTGCTGAGGTCTTGTCAGTCTGGGGTCCTGTTCTTTTAACAGACCTGATGAGATGTGCATGCTGACGGCTGCCCTAAATGGGGACAGAATTAGCCAACCCAACCCACACCATCTGTGACCTATGTTGGAGTCGCTTCATGTCTTTGAACTGTAAGTATCCCTCTGTCTCTCTTTCTGGCATGCTTTGCAATGGAAATAATAATAATAATAAAAAAGTGAATTAAGACAAGTAGGCAAACATAAAAAATGAGTTGTTACATGGCGTCTGGGCAGATTCTGATCTCCAGTGTCAAGAGAGCATCATTCCAGTATAATGGCATCTTTTCATGAAAGCATTTTGTGGCAGTCATAAATAACCATGCCAGCTGAAAGGACTGATAAAAAAAAATGGAAACTGAGGCACCCAAAATCTTTTTTATTGCTCAAACAAAGCATCTGTGACTATTAAGAAGGAGGGGAGGAGGGAACTGAAAATAAAAGCCAGGCTATTGTATTGCTGTCTTGTCCATGTCAGCAGAAGATCTGGCTGTGGTAGGCTGACAGGCTGTCTGGATAAAGAGGTTAGGGGCCGAACATACATTTGTGATGAGAAGTTTCCTCTTATAGCCCAGATCAGGAGGTCTAGAGGTACTGTCAAGGACGGACGGAGTTCTATAAATCAGGACAGGCTTTTTTGTCTGTTTGAAAAGTCTTATCTCTGAGTTTGTCCAGGCAATTTTTTGAGGTCTCTCTAGCGCACTCCCTCCCCCTTATCACAATGCTGCAGCTTTAAATGCAGACAGATACCCTCTAATGAAAGCGCACGCCGGCGCCCTCACTGCTTGCAAGTGCCAGCTCATAATTTAGTTCTGTGCCCTTTGGCATTGACGCATCCATCTGTAAAAGCAGCTGCAGCGTCCCCTTTGTTAAATTCTAAGGCTTCTCTTGGATCTGTGGTAGGGAGGTCTTGCTTGTAACCTCATGTCTCTCAGTGGGGAGAGAATGAAGAGATGATGGATCAGGCCTCGTGGGTTACAAACTTGGCTCTGCCACTCACTTGAGTGATGTCAAGCTAGTCACTTTTAACCTCATTGTGTCCATCCGTGAAAGGGGTTGAATAACATTTGTCTCATTTGTGTTGGCAGGATTAATGAAGGAACAAACAGACCTATTCTGATCCTTGAATGAAGGGGTTATGGGAGAACACTGTTATCCCCACTGGGGCAACAGCTGTTCTGTAAACAACTCTTTCCCTCAATGCTCTTGATGGTGGTTTCAAAAGTACTTAGGTGAGTTAGGCACCAAGGGCCTGATTTTCAAGGCTATTTAGATGCCGAAAGATGCCTCATGGGGTTTTCAAAAGTGCTCAAGCAGGTTAGGTGTCCAACTCCCATTGATTTTATTAGGGCTTAGGCTCCTAACCTAAATATGAGGTGCCTAAATACCTTTGAAAATCTGGCAACTAACTCTCCATGACTTTTGCACCCAACTCCCTTAGGCATTTTGAAAATCCCATCTCCACAGAGCCCATCTGTAACTCCTTTTATGGGAATCTTCCTCTGTTTCAAATAAGAGCAGCCCCTGTTTTTCCCATTGCAGCTGTTCTCTCCACTCTCCTGACCCTCCCTCTCTCTTTCCCCCATGTCAGATGGAAAATTCATCCTTCTTTGTTAATCCTCTGTGTGCACGTGTGCCTCCCATTCTCCCCCCACTAGTCTGCCTCTTCACCTACATCATAAAAAGAAAAGGGGCCCATCTTACAAAGTCTGGAACTGAATCAGCCCATAGTGTGGATCGGCGGCATTGATTCAGACCCACCTGCCCATCACTGAAATGCTACGACACCAAATTTCCATTCTTGGGGCTTTATGCACATTAAATTAACAGTGTTTGCAGTCAAAATTCTACTCTGCATCTCAGGGACTCAGCTGGCAAGGTTTTCTCGGCCTGTTACTGCTGTGCAAGAATTGGCGCTCCCTATGTTCCTCTTTGAGATTTGGATTTGAACAAAAGCCCCAAAGCTCAAAGCTAAACTCAACAGAAATGGCCCAGTTTTGCCTGCTCTGGGACCAAAAATGATGCCAAACTGTTGGGTTTACACCTGAAGTTAAAGCTTGGTGCCAGTTCTGAGCCCAGCATCAGGGCAGAAATTAAATCTGAAACATGATGGATTTGGCTTGCTCTGGTGTCTCATTGGGGGGCTTTGTACAGCTGTCGTTCAGAGGAGCATTCAAACCTGTGGCTGTGTCACCCCACCTCAATCTCCCCACCCATTTGGGGTTCACCCACCACTGTCCGCACTGCGTCTCGTTGTCTGCACCAATGAGCAGGGGAGTGCTGTTGGCGACACTTCCCCATTTTGGAGAGCTCCTGCTGTCTCACTGCCACGGAGAACACTTCATCGACAGATTGCTAATTTCTTCAGCTTTCCCCCCAGATAGCATACTGCTTTCTGGCCTGAGCAATGAGAGCATCAGCCTGTGAGTGCCTCACCTGTGGACATGTGAAGATGGTTTAATAGCCTTCTCCTCTTTGCCCCTCTGCGCTGTGACTGAGAGGGAAGACAGAGCCGTGTGAGTCGTTAATTGCTTCGGCCCTGTAACTCCCAAAAGATGAGAAGGGAAGGAAAACAGCTATTATATCTCTTTCTTGAAAAACCTGCAGAGTGAAAGGCTCATTAACATCATTAGTGTTTCATTAACCTCTCGCCAGACAAATAGACTAGAGGTAATTTAACAGTATAGGGGGGATAAAAAGAAAATTAAAAATTACCCAGCTGTAGGTGACATTCTCCAGCTTACCTCCATTGCACAACTGGAGAGGCAAGAACAACTTAGCCTTGCCTTGACGCAAGGCTGGGGTTTGGAGGGAAGCCAAAAGCTCTTACTACTAGGAAGGGCTTTAGGTAATAAAGAGGAAGGAGAGTCATTGATTGTGACAAAATGGAATTCATTTTAACACAACATCTGAAATCTTGAAAAGGAAACAAGGCACCACACAATACCAGCTTCGAAAAAAAGAAAAAAGAGAGAGAGGGAAAGAAAGAGCAAGAAAAGAAATTGCCAGCTGCAAAAAGACTTTTTGTTTGAATAAAAAGGTTGTAGTTCCCCCCTTGTAATTTTTTTTATTGGATTTTTATCTTCCCCAAACGTCCTGTGTTCAATACACACGCACTGTCTATGAGTGCAGGTCAGGTCAGGTCAGGAAGTCAGTTTTTAACACATCTCTTGCCTTTCAACTGTCTTCCCCTTCACAAAGCTCTTTGGTATTAAAGGGCCATTGTCCACTTCATTCAGCCCCAAAATGGACAATCTGAATTAAATTTAACCAGAGCCGAGACTTTGGTTATTTGTTAGTAAGTACTGTGGTAGCTCCCAACTGGGATCCGGTTCCCATTGTGCACTGCACAAATACAGAGTAAGAGGAAGTCCATGCCCTGAATTGCTTATGGTCTAGACCAGAGAGACAAAGGAGCCTAGTCCCCATGTGGTAGGATGTACACACCCCGCACTGAAGAGGAAGGGGTTAAGGAGCTTCTCAGGCCTTGTACACACGATCACTTTATCGCACATTAACAATCATTACCGCGCAATACCAACAACAGCGTACACACGTGCAATAGGGCTGTTGCGCGTTAACTGCCTTCTTGTAGCACAATACAAAAACCACCTCGACAAGGGTGGTAGCAGTTAACGCGGAACAGCTGTTGAGCCTTTCCACTCGTGTGTACGCTTACCGCGCAATGATTGGCCTCCGGAAGTGTCCCAGCATTCCAAAGTCGTCCTCTCTGGTCTTCCCCCCACCCACTCTGTGGCCGTGACGAAACAGTCCCTGCCCTCTACTGATTCCCGGGATTTTCGAATTCTCGTCTGTTTCACTTCCTGTTCTCTTCCTCGTGGAGTCGAGTGCAGCTCCGATCATCAGTAGCAATGGTGGCCCATCGTGGAAGACGTGCACCCCTTTGGAGCATGGCAGAGGTGCTGGCCCTGATCAGCATCTGGGGAGAGTCCGCTGTGCAGGCGCAGCTATGCAGCAGCAGGCAAAATTATGATACATTTGGCATAATTTCTCAGGCCATGTCAGAGAGAGGTTATGATAGAGACACTGTGCAGTGCAGATCAAAGGTGAAGGAGCTAAGAATAACCTATCACCGAGCAAAGGAGGCAAACCGCCATTCTGGATCAGTGCCTGCTTCATGCAGGTACTATAAGGAGATCAAAGCCATCCGCAGTGGGGACCCCACAACCACTGCAAAGAGTCCCGTGGACACATCGGCCCCCCCTCATCCAGTGAATGCCAGACCCGAGCAGGATGAGGACGTGATCGATGAGGAGGAGGAGATGGAGGATGACCTGGAGGAAAGCGCAACAGCATGTAGCCAGGAGTTCTTCTGCACCCCCGCTGAGATGTCCACCCAAGACATGAATTGCAGCGTGTCCTCTGAGGCAGCAGAGGGGGGTTCCGGTAAGTTGCTCTTTCGTGCAGCTATGACTCCTGCTAAAATATCATTGTCTGGGGCGGGGGTGCTTGCTGTCTCAGTCCCCGCTGTGCACGCTCTTTACTCTGCATTCATTAGAAGTGCATCAACACAAGCAGTGATTGTCAAAAAATCAACTATATTTAGGTCAGTAAAGGTTTCCTCGATGTACCTCCAGAGCCTACTACTCAGGTTAGATGGGAGAGCGTTTGTGTCTACGCTCCCAAAGACGGATACTCTGCCTCGTCAGCTGCAAAGCACAGCCCTGGGAACCATGGCAGCACAGAGTGCAGCAGCATACGGTCCTGGCTTGCAACGGGTGGCATGTAGGATATGTATTCTAGCTGGCAGGGGCACTCTGAAGAGAGAGATATCGGGTTCCATCTGTGTGCCCTGTGCAGAATGTTAGCCCCCAGTAAGCTTTCTATTAGGACGTACCTTGTCCGCTTCAGCGAAGCATAGGATGTTGACTGCCCTGCACCTTCCAGTGGAATGTGCTACTGGAAGGTCACATTGGTTATCTAGGCTATGTGTTAACAACAGCTTTATTATTATTATTTTTTTTAGATTCGACCTTCACAAGGCCGTTGTCTACCCCAGCTGACTGCATGAGAAACATTCGGCGGCGTGCTCAAAGAAACAGGGAGGATATGTTTCAGGACCTGCTGAAAACAGCACAGGAATCCGCGAGGGAGAATCGAGCCTGGAGAGAGGAATCCCAACAGAGGAGGCAGAAACACAGGGACGAACTGATAAGTGTCATGAAGGAGCAAACAGAACTGCTCAAGAGCATGATTGCTTTGCACACCCAGGCGATTAATGTACAGGCTCCACTCCATACAGTTCAGCCATCTCTGCCTCTCACACCCCGTAGTCCTTCAAAGAATTTCTTTAAAGGCCACCTGTTCCCCTGGTACACTGCAACATCCACTCCCCCCCAGAGCTACTTTTTAGAGACCCACCTGTAACCCCCCCCCCTTTTAGGTTTTAATAAAAACAGTGACAAATAATTTGAAGAGTGGCTTTATTTGTACACATTGAAAATCTCATAAGGTGCACTGATGCGTCCTGGAACTTAACTAGGGGAGGGCATAATTGAAATGGTCCCTGAGTGCCTCCCTTATGCGAGCAGCTTCTCCTTGGGCCCCCCTAATACTCCTAGTGGCTGGCTGTTCGTATGCTTCCTCAAGGTGCTGTGCCTCCATAGCCCACCCCGGGGAAAACTTTTCTCCCCTACTTTCACAAATGTTATGAAGGACACAGCACAACGCAATCACAGCAGGCATGTTGTCCTCCGCCAAATCCAGCCTCCAATACAAACATCGCCAGTGCCCTTTTAAACGGCCGAAGGCACACTCCACAGTCATTCTGCAGCGGCTCAATCTGTAATTGAACCACTCCTTGCTGCGATCTAGGTTACCGGTGTACAGCTTTATGAGCCATGGCATCAGTGGGTATGCTGGGTCACCGAGGATGACTATGGGCACATCCTCCACTGTAATTTTTTAATCAGGGAAGAAGGTACCCCTTGCAGCTTCTGGTACAGACCAGTGTTCCTGAAAATGCAGGCATCATGCACCTTTCCCGACCACCCAGCATTGATGTCCGTAAAATGCCCCTTGTGATCCACGAGTGCTTGCAGCACCATGGAGAAGTAGCCTTTCCTGTTGATGTACTCGGTCGTGAGATGGTCTGGAGCCAAAATAGGGATGTGTGTGCCATCTATGGCTCCCCCGCAGTTAGGGAATCCCATGGCAGCAAAGCCGTCCACAATCTCACGAACATTGCCCAACGTCACCGTCCTCCGTAGCAGAACGCGATTGATGGCTCGGCAGACTTGTGAGAGGGCTAATCCGACGGTGGACCTCCCAGCTCCAAACTGGTTTGCAACCGACCGGTAGCAATCAGGAGTCACCATCTTCCAGACAGCAATTGCAACACGCTTCTCCACGGTTAGGGCTGACCTCATGTTGGTGTCTTTACGTCGCAGGGCAGGGGCCAACTCTGAACACAGTTCCAGAAAGGTTGCTTTCCACATTCGAAAGTTCTGTACCCACTGCTCGTCATCCCACAGCTGCATAACAATGCGATCCCACCACTTGGTGCTCGTCTCTCGCGACCAGAAACGGCGTTGCACCGTGTGCAGATGATCGGTGAAGGAGCTGAGCAACGCGGTGCTGTTGCTCTGCAGGGCATCGATCAGCCCCTGCTCCTCAGCGTCCTCGTCTGACTCGGAGCTCATTGCGTACTGAGCAACCAGCCGAGATGTATTTAGAATGCTGAAGGCGACAGTGGAGATCAGAGCAGGATCCATGCTGTCGCTGTTGTGATTGCTCACAAGTGGTGCGGTGCGTCACTGCACTGTTGAAAATAGGCGCGAGTTGTTATTGGCAACGAGGAAGACGCAAGGGGAACACAGTGCACCACGGGAAACTGAGAGTTTACCCATGGCGCTTTGCGTTCCTTTCCTTCATCCCATGATTTCAAGCGCCGATTCAGGGAAAACTGAACAATGGGATAGGTGCCCAGAATTCATTGCGCTACACCGCGGTATTGCAGAGAATTCTGTTGCGTTGCAAGGAGCGACGTGTGTACGCGCTCTCCCGCAATAAAGGTCACGTGTTTTTTATAGCACGATTGCCATGTTGCGCTTTAATCTGATCGTGTGTATATAGCCTCAGTGGCAGCCAGGCAGGCAATGAAGGGAAACTGACCTACATACTAAATTCCTGGCTTTTGTGAGGTGACTATGCCTGCAAAGAAGTGGGCGTGGACTCCCTGGATGTCAGAGATTTTATCTTGGTGTCCTTTACTGTGCCCTGTGGGAAGAAAGGGGATGGATAGGAAGCACAGAGAAAGGCAGCTGCCTGGCACCCCAGGGTGAATGACTTAGCTGCCTCCATTGGGCCCCGGATCAGAGCCTGATGTAAAGTGTGGGCCTGGAGTTCCTGCCAGCTTTTAAAGCGGGGCAATAATGGAAGTCTGTCCCTTGGTGGGGAACCTAAGTGGGGGAAGAGCTGAACGATACAAGTGTCTGGGCTATGAGACCCCTCACCCGGAGGGGAAGGCCTAAATCCCTTGTTTAATCCTGAATGAACTCCCTGTTGTTGGATTCTTTATAGAAGTGGTGGACTTGAAAATGTGACCTGGCCGGTGGGCTGAGTTACTGAAAGAACAGACCACCCTAATGCAGAGCAGTAATACAAAGGGGAATGTCTGAGAGGAGTTCCACCTGCCACCCCACCACCTGAGCAGAAGGCGGCACTAGTGGTGATGTCCCCCTTCATATTCCATTTTGTAACTGGAGAACTGAGGCACGGATGGTGTAATGACTTGTGCAAAGCCACAGAGAATCCGTCGCAAAGCTGGGAATTGAACCCAGAATGTTTATTGAGCTTTGGTTAGGCATACCCCTTTGCGTTTCATGTCTCTGAACACAGACTCATAGGCTATGTCTACACTGGCAAGTTAGTTCGAATTAAGAAAGCTTAATTTGAACTAACTAAAGCCATGGCTACACTAGGCTTAAATTAGTTCGAATTAAGGGCTTCCTTAATTCGAACTAATACATTTGAATATGCTATTCAAACTAAGGGTTCATTCGAACTAGTTAGTTCGAATTAACCAATGTGGCCATGTTAGTTCGAACTAACCGGCCCATTGAACTCAATGCAATTCACTAATTCGAACTAAGCAAGTGCCATGAATGGCAGTTGCTTAGTTCGAATTAAGTTAACTAAACTAAACTAAAATTACTGTTTTACTGAAACAGTAAAAAGGTGTGGAGAAAACCAGTTTTCTCACACTTCTTTACTGTTTCCCTATTTTTGCCAATTCAGTCCCTACAGGTTTCTCAGAAATATTGTGACCAGCTCTATGCAGAGGCTGTGCAACAGATAACCACTCAGCAGCCGCAGGCATAATACATTTAACCAGATGCAGAATATACCTCAACCAACCCCTTTTTAAGACCCATACCCTCTCCCCTCTCCAAAGTTCAAACAAATAGAGTAAGAAAAACAGATGTTAACTGTTTCACAGCAAGGTAGGGAACAAATTCCATAATCAAGGGAATGCCCTCCAAACAATTCCCTCTCTTTTGTGTGAAGGGTGCTCCACTTGTCAATTCTGGCAGAATGGCATGGGGAGAGAAGTGATGTCTAAGGTAGGCAGGTCCCAAGCCATTCAGGGTATGGATGTTTGGGTAAAGCTCATTTCAAAGCTGACCATGAAAGCCACTCTGTGCTTCTGTTTCCCCTCTTGCTCTTTTTCTGTCTGATCTATTTAGAGTCTTGGGCCAGGATAAAGAAAGCTCCTGAGGCTGATAGCCAAAATACCATTGTGAATCTGGGCCTCATCTCTTTGGGGAAGAGATGGTTTCTCAGTGCATTTTTAAAGCCCTGATCTTGGCCATGGCCTCTAGATGCTACTGTAATGCCATATGTAACAATGATCAGTTGAGTTTTACTTTTTAGTTATCACATTACTTAATGTCTGACTATGTATAAGTGCCAAATATGGTTATTGATCACATTTATAAACAGAGCTGGCTAGAAAATGGTGGGAAGAGGTGTTTTCTGAAGAAAAAAATGACTTTTTTTTTAAAAAAAAAAATTAGTATTCAGCTGAAAAATATTGATTTGGGGGTTTTTGATTTGCCAGTGAAAAATTGAAAAAAATGAGGAAATCAGCCACTGCTTGTGAAATGTTCATTTTGTCAAAAAACTGTGTTTTTGTCCCCAAAAACCCAACAGCATAAAACCTACCATTACAGAAATTTTTCATCCATCCCTAATTATGCACATGTGCCCTAGGTACCAAACAGAACACTGAATGTTGTGCCTGAAGTAGCGATACTCAGGGCCACTGACTGGGAATTCCAACTTTGTCTTCAGTCACTGAAATTGAAAGCTCGTTGTATTTGTACAGCACCTGCACAGTGAGGTTTATAGCTGGGCCCCTAGGTGCTGCAGAAGAATAAGTAATGATGAAAAGTAATACGTTCCATGGAGCATGTACAGCATGGGCAGTGGTGGTATAGGCTTTCCTCCCACATAGTCCTACAAAAATGTACCTTAACGCTGTCTTGGAGAGACTGGAATGTCATTCAGGCCTTGCCCCTCTGCTGAGATAGCCAATGAGATTTCCAGGTTTGTTTTCTTTTTGGCTGACTGGTATGAGCACAGGATTAGCTTTAAAGCATTCCTTAGTTCTAATCCCAGTTCTCACACTTACTCCATCTGTGGCTTTGGGTAAGTCACTTATCATCTGTGCCTCAGTTGTTCTCATCTGTGAAATGTAAATAATTCTTGCCATGTTGTGAGGATTAGTGTCTATAAAGAGCTTTGAAAATAAGTGCTAAGTGTTGTGTGTTTATGTCCAATTCTTGTGTTTTTCTTTGTCCTTGATCCTGCAAACTTGTCAGTAAATTCAGTGGAAGTTTTGTTCAGTAGGGAGCTAGGCATTTGGGTCATTATTATGGTTTTATTAGTTAGGATGGGATTTTCAAAGACATCTAAGTGACTTAGAGGCCCAAATGCAACAGGCTTTCAGACATAAATCCTTCCAGAGATTCTCAGTTGGACATTGTCCTATATCACTTGGGCACTTTTGAAAATCCCAACCCTTCCGTGCTGTTTGGGATACTGGTTTTGTGATGTGCATTTGGATCAATACCACTTTATTTCTCGGGCCCCCAAATAGCCATTAGTTAGGAATAATCTTTGAATTTTCCTCTTCAATGTTGTAAATTTTGCTTCTGCTTTTCTGGTTTGTACCATTCTTATTCCACTTAAAACCTCCATAGCAAAATCTGTGAAGGTGGGATAAGAGCTTATTGAGCCACCCTAAGAAATGGGTCTCAAGTCCAGATTGAGAAAGTAAAGATACAGGGAAGCCTGAGAGCTGGTATCTCAGTAGCATGCACCAGATGCAGTCTGTAAATAGGTTTTCGTGCTCACATAATTAGTTTGTGGGGAGAATGTGTTACCGGCAGAAATCTTGCAGGTGTAAGACAGCGTTACTTGCACTGACATGCCTGACTGGGGATGAGATAATTGGTGCTATGGTGGGAGAGGAGGGGGGAACGTGTTCTCCTTCAGCTGTAGTTTTCTACCTTGATTAGGCTTGCAGTTAAAGGCCAAAAACAGGGTTATAAATAGGGACTAAATATGGAAACTGAGATTCAAAGTTTAAACCTCGATACAAATTAGCTGTGGGGTCAGTGAATCCAGGGTTCTGATTTGGTTCTGTGCCTAGCTGGGACAGATGAATCCTGTAAGGTCAGGGACTAGCTCTGGGTTCAAATAAGCATTCACAAATGAGTGTGCTTCTGTATTAAACTCATACAGAGTATCTGAACTTCATGATGTTGAAGAACAGGGGTAGTGATTTATGGGTGCCCAACTTTTGACACTTTTAAGGGGCCTGGTTTTCAGAAAAGGTGAGTGCTTGGTGCCTTTTGAAAATCAGGCCCTTTAAAGGCACCGTTATTTTGCTCCCCCACCCTCCCACCTCCCCGACTGAAGCCTCCTAAATCTTGATTCTGTATTGCAGTCATGAAATATCACAGTGTGAAACACCACAGCGATATTGCTATCTTTCTGTCTGTCTATCTGTCATCACCACAGTATATGAGCACCCCATATTTGTGCTTCTTAAATAAGACTATTTCAAGCCAAGCAAGAAGGTCAGGAAATTGTTTTACAGAAATATATTGTTCACTGGAATTATTGAATTCTCAAATGCTGAGCTATAGGTCTGTGTAAATTTAGAATAAATGGCTGCTCTCATTCTTGCCTTATCCAGATCAATTGACCCAACATCAGTAACTCCTTCGAAGCTCAGAGCAGAAGCATCTCCTTCCCCAGCCGTGTTCCCACATAAGTTTGTCATTGTAGGATTATAAATATGCATGCCAAGTCACTGACAATCTTGATAGCATCCCTATCAGCATTATGTATGACTGATTTACTATGTAAGGCTATGTCTACACTTGTAAAGTTAAGTCGATTTAACAAGGTCAACTTTAAGTCGACATAAAGTCGACCTTGTTAAGTCAACTTAACAGTAGACAGAGCTGTCCACACTGGCTTTAAGTCGACTTAAAAAGTCGACTTAAGGCTTAAGTCGACCTTCAAAGGTGGAGTTATTAAGTCAACTTAAGGAAGCGCTTAAGTTGACTTAATAAAAGCCCAGTGTGGACGCCAGTGTAGAGACACCCTAAGGCAGCAGTTCTCAACCACTGTGTCAGGACACAAAGGTGTGTCACAAAGAGCCGGGAGGTGTGTCTCAGCTTGGAGTTCCTGCCACCCGCCGCACTCTGCTGCCCTCAACAGCCCACTTCTTCTGCACATCACAGGCAGCAGCCAGGACCAGATGAGTAAAGGGCCATAGGGGCTGCAACCCAGAGATCCTGCCTGCCCCACAAAAATGAACCAGACCACCAGGACACCAGCCTGCGGTGGCTTGACTCTGCCCTCACTCAGGTCCTGGAGTGCTGCATCCTCCAGAGTGCCGCAGCCTCCCAAACGCTCCCAGTCCAAGCACCACCACCACTGGCAGATTGTAGTGTGTCACGCATGGGAACATCATCTGTCAGGTGTGTCATGACAGAACAAAAGTTGAGAACCACTGATCTAAGGTATAGTCCCCAAATGGGACAGCACAACTGTACTAAATGCTGTTACAGGATGCACATCTGTGCACCCCTGAGCTATGATATATATGATTTTTCTGTTCACTTGTGCACTGTGATTGTATGATTTTATGCCAATTATGCCATGCAAGGCTCCTTTATGAATGCTCATAACCTATTCTACATGAATACAGTGGTCCCGTGTTTCTTGCAGCACCATGTATGTGCACAGTCTTGTGTAGCATATTTTGCATGGCTCGGGGGGAGGGAGACAGAAGTCTCTTCCAGCAGCATGTAAACAGCAAAGCTGCGGGCAAGCAAGTACCTGGAGTAGGTAACAAAGACTATGCAAATTGAGGTCCCTGGCTCAGACAGGACAAAGAGATCACTTCTGCACAGAAATGGAGGGGGACTAAGGTTGTACTAAAAGCAAGGAGAGACACGTGGAACTAGGGGAAAAGATGCTGGCTTTTTGCATGGGAAACTCCATCTTGAAACATCTACAAGAAGAATTGGGCCCTGCCTCAGGAGAGGCAGAGATGGCTGAAAACCATCACAGCCAGATTTGAGGTTTTTGAGCATTTTTAGTTTTGAGTTGTTGGATGAAAACCTGGAAGTTTTTGTCACATGGATATTTCTCATGGAAAACGGCCTCTGTGACTAAAAAGTCTTTTCAAATGAAAAGAAAAATTGACCAGCTCTCTTTGCTACTTTGCATTCCTACACATTTAAATATGCTGATCACTGGCTGCTGATTATGCAATGATTTCAATTAATCATAGAGCTATATAAATCAATATCTGTCACCCTGTGTTCCCTATACACACCCCATACTTTGCTCTGTTTGTTTTGTAACGTGTAAGAAAACATTACTAGCAATAAAGCTAAAATTAACCTACCTCTGAGAATTGCTGTTTGACAGTTAGCTAAATGTTTGGGACTAGGGCCAGTGCACTGAGACGTATAAATTGGTGAACCTGCAGCACCCTCTTGTGTCTGTTTAGGGCTGGCACAGTTAGTACCTTTAAGCTCTGCATATGTAGGAGAAGCCATAGGAGAGCTGACTCCTGGTCCCCAGCCCTTTATCATGTTACTGGTCAACACTTCGTCTTCGACGATGTACTCTGTTTCTTTTTCCTGTTTCTATGTCTTTGCAAAGTGCTCCTTCATTTCAGGTTTGGATAACATTTTTGGTAGCATCTAGAGCACTTTCGCTGTTAGAGAGGGGCCTGAAAGAGACCCAGTGACTCAAAGAGGCCCTTGTGCTAGGTGAGAATAGACTCCGACCGGTTTCTGCATCTATAAGAGCATAGGACTTTGTATGTTCCCCATGGCTCTTTCACACCAGCATTTTTTATGTAACAGTGAGCTAGGAACTAAAGCTAGCATATTTGGAAGGCCAATCTGGCATGCTGCAGTGGTAGAACAACCCTCAAGATGGATTTTCATCAGGGATAGCAAAGACTTGCAGCTCCCAAGAGCAGGCTTTTACTTCATGTGTTAGAGGAGTTATTACATTAGCTGGTAGCTGTAATAGGTTTTTATCCTCTGTAGACCAGCTGCTAGAGAAGGATGCAACATATTTAGCCAGCATGTTACCAGGATGCGGGCAAAACCTATGACTGCTGGTCAGAATACCTTCCAAAGAAATAGTTTCTGCCAGAAAAGTGGTGATGTGAGGTTTAAAACATGGAGGCCAAGTCCACTCTCTTCTCCACCATGATGGGGATGCTACAGCTGTGGGGCTTCTGCTAGGGCCAGAGAGTGGCTGGAAAGAGCAGGAGACCCATCCAAAGCCCAGGTGATGGGGTGGGGTTGTGGGATCTGGTTCAAGCTCATTTTAATGTAAGCTGAAAACCCTACCAGGAAGAGGTGAGTTGGATAGTTTTGTTTGAAGTTTGTGCCTGTGACGGAGCCACAGATGACAATAGCAATGGTGGCAGAAATGAACTGTAAGAGCCTCAGATCTGGTTTGCTTGGAGTCTGGGGCAAAGCTTTGCTTCACTTCTGGTCCCGTCTGCAGACCTTTGCATCTCCTGTCACCTCAGGGCCAACTCCCACAGCTGTAATGCCCTCAATTCCCACTGTGCTCAGCATCTGGTAGGACTGGGTCTGTGTTCCCTTGCACCTTTCCAAGATAGGTGACTTTGCAGGATGTCAGGAGAGTGAGACATTGGGTGATGTAGACCCCTGGGGAAAGGGCCCTGGAAGGGGACTCAGGAGACCTGAGTTTTAGTCCCACCTCTGTCACTGGCTTGCTGGGTGAACTTAGGCAAGTCATTTACTCGCTCTGGGTGCGTCTACGCTTGTAAATTAAGTCAACTTAAGCTTGCTTAAATCGACTTAATTTACTCTGCATCTACACTACACTTTCCTTAAGTGGACTTAAGCTGCTTGCTTAAGTCGACTTAAGGAAAATCAAGTCGACTTTATTAAACCTACTTTTAATTCGACTTTAGGCTTAAGTCGACTTTTTAAAGTTGACTTAAGCCAGTGTAGACCTGGAGTAGCCCTAAGTTGACTTAAAGTCGATTTAGGGCTCTCCAGGACTCCCCCACTGCCTTCCCTGCTGGGGGGGGGGCACAGGGAGAGCCTGGCATGCCCCCCAAAGGGCAGGGCAGAGCCCTGCCCACCCTGCCCCTATGCCCTGCCAGGGTCCCTGTCCCCCTTTGCCCTATTGTACCCTGTTACAATGGGGCAAAGGCTGAGCCCCCGGGCACTGGGCTAGGGGTGCCCCCCTGTCACTGTGGATCTGTCCAGTGTGGACGCTCTACGTTGACTTTGTAAGTTCCCCCCTAACTCAACTTTAAATTTAAGTGTGGACATGCTAAGTCGACTTAACTAAGTCGACTTTAAGTCAACTTAGTTAAGTCGACTTAAATTAACAAGTGTAGACATAGCCTCTGTGCCTCAGTTTCCCATCCGTATAATTGAGATAATGCTACTGATCTCTCTTGTAGGGTATCTTACAATCAATGGCTTGTAAGAACCAAGGAGCATTATTAAGAAGCCTTGTGCTTGTTTCGTCTATGCTAGGATCACCATTGCACAGAAAGACAGCGGGCTTGGCCAGGCTTCTCTGTGCATTGCTTAGAGCGGCACGACACAGCTCCCACAGTATGTTGTGACTGAAATCTGAAGCTGTATCCTACTGAGCAGCTGGGATAAGGGCATTTAGATTGGATTGTGTGCAGCCGAGCAGGGCGTTTTGCTTCAGGCCAACCTCTCTGTTTCACGGCTTACTCGCTGGGTAATATTCGCTGCATACAAGCCCTGCGAGCAAACAGGGACCCAGGGCACTTACACATGTAACAATTAACACTTTGCACTAACAGGCCCAGGTTCATTTCTAACAGCTCTCAATGTGACATGAAAACACACTCCGGTTGTTATTTAATGCGCACTCTGAGAACGGCGCTGCTGGCACTGTGCACGTCATCCATGAAGGCTGCTGCCTCCTCATGCCGCTGCTATGCCAACAGAGATTTGGGCCTGGCCTGCCTGCGGGGTGATGTGGAGAAGGGGAACCAGGCTTGAGAGTCTCACAGAGAACCCCAGTCCCACTTCTGCAGGCTCCTTGGGGTGATGGGGCCCGCAGGATACATCAGGGAAGGGAGGCTGATTGCAGTAGGTGGGAAATGCCAAATAGGGGCAAACCAATTCTCCATCTCATCTCAGGCTGTTGGAGGCCAATGTTGGCTATTTGAAGGGGGAAATATAACCCATCCCCCCCCCAACCATTCACTCGATTTGGCACAGTGGTTGTTCAGCATCTAACAATGCATCTGTGGTACATCATATTCTCTGAAGGTTTGCTAGTTTGGGGAGGAGCTTGTGGAAAAATCAGTGGGTGGGAAGGCAGCTTAGCTGCAGGGGAAGAAACTGTCCAGAACAGACTCCACTTAGAACTTTGCTGGTTTGTATGTCTTCAAGTCTCTTCAGAACCTTTATGTGGCTCACACTTCTAATATGCCTATGAAGGAGCGTTATCTATATGGGGAAGTGAGGCACAGGGAGGTGAAGCAACGTGTTTAAGGCTCTGAGCTGGTCAGAAACACAGTGTGTGGTGGGAGGAGTGAGGGGAGCTGAGGACTGCAGCTGGAAATGAAGGGCAATCCCCTTTACGTTGCTGATGGAAGGACAATTGAGGGAGCTACATACTGGGTCTCTTTGAATAAACATTGTGACCCACTTTTTTCTGTATCTATATATTTACACCTAACATGCTTTTTCCCCCCTCCCATTTCATGCATCTGATGAAGTGGGATTATGCCCATAAAACTCCTATGAGAACTAACCTTGCTAGTCTTTAAAAGGGCCACAGGAATCCTTGTATGTCAGATCTCCGTCGCCCTCACAGGGAGGTACAGCTAAAAGGGGGATGCAAAAGCCCCATCTCCTGTGGGCTAGAGACGTGTGCTGCTTTCAGTGCCTACCACAGCTGGAGGAAGGAAGGAGAGTCAAATGATTAGGGTGCTGGCCTGCTTCTCAGGAGACAAGGGTTCATCCCTCCTCCTTCTCCACAGACTCCAGTGTAACCTTATAGAAGTCACTTATTCTCTCTGTGCCTGCCCCCTCTGGACAATAGTCCTGCCTGGCCATTCAGAAGTGTTGTGAGGATAAATACGGTAATGATTGTGAGGCACTCAGATGTCATGGGACAGGGACCAATGGGATAGCTGAAATAGAACTGCAGTCATGTGGCACACGCAGCACAAAGGTTTGCTCCCAAGGAGGCTCATGTCTAATTATCTAAACACCGTCTCCTGATTGCTGGCTCCCAGTTGCCTTGAACCGCCCCTGTAAACAGCCCCCTCTCTGGGTTGGCCAAACGGCAGCCAGAGCAGTAGCTGGTGAAATGTCCATGGTGAATGGCTGCCAGGGGCCTGAGGATGGGAGCTACAGAAGCATTGGAAATTGACATTGAAAGTTGGCTTTTTGAAAGGCACAACAGCCTTCGTTTGCTGCAGAGCTAATTATTATGCAAATTCATGCTAATAAACTCTGCCTTGCATGTTGTTGAGAAGCTGCCTTTCCCCGTTAACAGACCAGTAATGAGAGGTAGATTTGTAATTCAGATGCCGGCGGTAATATCCTAAATTACTCTGCGCTATAACGGAGTTTGTTTCTCTCCCTCTCCACCCACCAACCCAAAGTTAATGTAAATCAGGTCCAGGCTTGCATATTTATTGATGGTGTGTTTATTGATGATGCAGAGAGAGGACACCAGCTAAACAGCTTCTCTTTGCCTTCCTTCATGAGCCAGTTGCGCTTTGTGTGTTGGGGACTGGTGATAGTTGAGCAGGTGATGGTGAGTTTTTGACTGGCAAGGACCCAACACTGATGCATCTCTGATGATGCCTGGGTTATTCAAACCACTTCCCTGCCACACGCACCCTTCCTCTGAGCCAGCTCTCAAATTAGCTTTGGAAATGAGAGTGCTGCGGTGATGGTAATTACCACCAGGCATTGCAAAGAGTTAATAGGCTCAGTCACCTTTGCGTTTGCAAAGCCCACTCCCAAGCAAGGGGAAACTGTAACCCATTGCCTGTCCCAACTGCAACTGAGAGTAAGCCAGGTGTAGCTGCTGGGATCCAGAGGGGTGCAAAAGGAT
This sequence comes from Pelusios castaneus, assembly GCA_007922175.1. NCBI lineage: Eukaryota > Metazoa > Chordata > Testudines > Pelomedusidae > Pelusios > Pelusios castaneus. Next base: position 2,579,673 of record ML685842.1, on the reverse strand, counting down.
ATTCTGTACGGCTGGAGAAAATAGCCAATACGGGTGAATTGCTTTGTGGCAGTAGGAATTTAGCGGGAACAATGAAAGGGGCCAGATTGATGGCCCTGGAGAGAGAAGTTCTGTTACTCACAGATCGAACAACTTTTCTTCAGGCTTCCTTCCATAATGACCTCTAGCATTAAAAGGTTTTAAATTTAGGTGCAGCAGGCACCTCTGTAGTGGAAAGACCAGGACCGTTTTTGTGGCTCATTCTGTCTTTTGTGTCTCTCCCACAACTGCCCAACAAAGAGTCAGTTACTGGAACCGCTGGGGTTTTGACGTGATTTCTATAGTGGATGTGGCAGGGAACTACAGCTCATTGCTGCTCTGAACTAGGACTCACCTCTGAACCCAATAAGCTAGGAATTAGGCTCAGTGGCTCACAATGAACTATGCTTTGCAGATTTAGGCCCAAATTTCTATCATCTCTGGAAAATCTTGCAAGGTCAGCTTACTTGAAATTTCAGCCATCTTGCGGTGGCTTCTCATCCAGGAAAGAGAAGTCCCCTTCTGCTTTTCGATGGGGCTCATACCAAAAAGGTGAGAACAGATTGCTTTCCAGAGATTTGAATCCAAACGCTCAGAATTCTAGTTTGAACCATCATGCCTGGGAGCTAAAAGGAGCCTGACCCCTTCCTTTTACATAGCTCACTGGACAGCCAGCCAGTGGGGCAATTAGTGGACACTAATATATCTAGCTTGAAATGAAGCAAAAGATTCCCACTTTATTGTAGTGAGAAACAGCTTTGATTTCATTTTGAATGAATGCAGGAAGGAAGCATAGAAATGCAGGACTGGAAGAGACCTCGTTTAGTCCATTGCTTCAGACTGAAACAGGGCCAAATATATATACACCATCTCTGACAGGGGTTTGTCCAACCTGTTCTTTAAAACCTCCTGGGATGGGGATTCCATAATCTCCCTTGGAAGCCTATTCCAGAACTTCACTATCCTTCAAGTTAAAAAGATTTTCCTTGTATCTAAATGAATGATTGAGAGAAGGGGGAGGATGATGGAAAAAAAAGATTTAAGAAAATAATAAAAGAATCAGGGTTTGAATGTTTGGTTACTTCTGGAGTTTTGAGGTTTAAATTTATAGAAAGCAAGCAAACAAGCTAGGTTGGGGGAAAATATGTATTCTATTTAGAAAATATGTTGTTCACTTTTCAAGATGATGTAATGGGACCAAGCTTAGCCCTTTGGGTCTCATTTACACTAAGGCCCATATGCACCGCTCTGTCAATGTGAAGGGACCTTCGTGAGAGCATAAATTGGCTCACACTCCCTTTAAGGCCTCTTTAACTTGACAGGGTGGTGCAGAGAGCCCTTAATGCAAATGAGAATCAGGTTCCTCGTCTATAAGGAAAGCAGATGAATCATGGGAAGATCTCTGGTTCTGAGCAGACCTTGAGGACCATCCATGGAGAGGTTTGAGGTGCCAGGGGCCATATATTGAGATGGTTTCCCTTGATGAGCCCTTTCTCTGGGAAATTTCTGTTGTGCTTTAGACGTCTCCTCCTATGTTAGGGACCAGGGAGGCATTTCTGTACATTCTTCTGTTCTAATCATCCTGGCATTACAAGTCATCTGCCAAATGTCATTCCTCATTCCACCTTAAATAACAGCGCATAGATTTTCATAAATTGATTTTGAAAAAAAACTCCACAAGAATCTGTTTGAGATTGCACAGGCCCAAGTGCCCTGCCTGTCGGCTGCTTGCCCAGCACGACTGATGTACTTAGCAATCTCTTTCAAAGGAAGCCAGGCTGTCTCCTCCATCACTCCAGGCTCTTGATTCATTACTGAGCCTGTACGCTGATTCCAAAATGATTCCACATTTTCAAGAGACAGATAAATAATTTACAAATTGGACCAGGCCCTCACAGAGAAATGCAGCCAGACAGGTTTAAAATCACATGCTGCCAAGTTTGGCTTTGCAGAGTTGATCTTTCTTCCCCCTTGCAACACCCTCATCCCTTTTAAAGCTTAACATCAGTGATTCAAAGGGAGAGCGTCTCAGAGCCAGACCCTTGCAGTTGAGTTTGAATTTGGGCAATGAACAATAGTGGGGGTGAGGTCCAGATGACATTGCAGAGGTGCGTAATGTAGATCTGTGGAGCCAGCCCCTTCCAAGGGATAACTTGAGGCGCTCAAACCTCCAAAGGGCTCATGGTTTGAAAGTGGTTCAGAAGGACATCCTGACAACTCACATACTTATCTGCACAGGAGACTGGCCCAAGCTCTTAGGCACAAGGACCATTTTTCTTTCTTGTAGTTATGGGTTTATATAGCATCATGCCACATGGGGTCCTGGTCTATGACCGGGATGCTACAGTTATACAAATAATAAAAAAACAATAGGTGTGATGCATAACTGGAGGGAAGAATGGCTCAGGAAGTTTGAGATGCTGGGAGCTTCTTGGTTTGGCCAGTAAATGGCTTGTACATTTTAGCCTGGTCAATAAACTAGTCATTATTTCAGTGCGTCTCCCCTGGTGACAAGAGTGGGAGGATGGTTATCTGTACTATGGAGGATGCAGGCCATCCTAGGCTGTGACACAGTTGGTCCAATTTTCCCACACTTCTGGGGTGCATGGCTGTTTTTGGTTTACCCCATTGGAGAAGCTTTCCCAAAGATTAGATGTATTCAGATCTAGGATATGGGTTCACCCCATCAGAGTCTCTTGAGTTTGCAGTAAGGATGGGGATCTCACAAGATAAGGCTTCCTGGTGAAGATTTCCTGTTCTGGTCATAGTGGATGTACTTGGAGGTGGGCCTTTCTTATAACATTTTGTTGCTTCCCATTCTTGGCTGGAAATTGGGTGTGGAGAAAATGTATCAGGGCACTTCAGAACCTCCGTAAATACTTTGGTTCATGTTTGGCTCTCAAGAATGGGTGCTGTTCCTGTGGTGACAGGAACATTAAGGGTTGTTTCTTGTCCAGTCCAAGTTTATTAATCCATTTGGTCTTTATTCTGGAGCTGAGTCTGGAGGACAGGAACTGGTTAGGAATCTATAGATCACACACCTTCCCCTTTTCCCCACCCCTCCAAATCTAACAGAGCTGGACTTAGTGCTACTGCCTCATATTTCAGTGATACCGTCCGAGGCACAGTGATTCATCATGATACCATGGAGGAGGAAAGAATGCAAGCAATAAGGCACAAAGGTGGAAGACGGTGGTGCCAGTTTGGCTACAAACATCTCCTAGTCTTTGTTCATTTCTTGAACCAAACGCAAAGGGATTTGAAAGCTCTGGAACATAGGAGTAACCTTGCTTCCATTTCCACTCTGGTCTGTTCACTTCCACAATCCAGTCTGGCCTGCAATCGTAAAATATCTCAAAAGAGAGAGACTTCTTCTGGCATATCTGGCTGGACTAGGAGCAGTCAATACCAAAAATCTCTAAGGGAACCCTGTCCTTTAACCTAATTTTGCAATCCTAAGGGGGCCTGATTTCAGGAAGAAAAAGATCTGAAAAGCTGGGTGCTTATTCTAAACCAAAACAGTCAACTTTTAAAGATTGTTTTAGTAAAGGGCAGACTAAATTAGAGTGCCTGCCTGCACCTGGAGAGAGAACCAGGCCTAAGTGATGAACAGAAGTCCAGCTGGGCTGCAGTGGGCTGGATTATAAAGCCAGGAAGCTGGGACAGGGAGCAGAGGGGAGAAAACCCAAGAGGAAGCATGATCCCTGGGATTCTTGCCGTGGAAGAAAGGTCAAGCCCACAGGATTTGTGTAGAAAGGAAGCTTGGGAGGGGCTATGTACGAAGAAGCCCAGAGAAACAGCAGGAAGGGATAGGACTCTGCAGATCTTGGGTGCTTGTCAGAGGGTCCCTGAGCTGGAACCCAGTGCAAAGTGCAGATCTGTGTTCCCCTATTCACCAGAGGGCGGTGGCACAGGGCGTTGGAGATGCCAGCTGGTTCAGAGAGACTTTGTTTTCCCAGAAGAGGAGAGAGATACAGTGATTTGGCCAGAGGCCCTAGTCAAAAAGAGGGAGCACCCAGAAGTCTGAAGAGAGAGAGGGCTCACAGCTTGAGCGATCAATAAAAAGAGAGTGCCAGACTGCAAAGAGATGATTTCTAGAGCAGCCTTAAGGACATCCCACTTGCTGTGAGTTCACCCCATCAAATGTGCGTTCATGGGAAATAAACAGGGATGTCCTTTAGGAGTTGGGGGGGCAGAGCTGTTGTAGAACAGCTCTTTCTGCATTACAGTCAAGAATGTCCTGAAAACTTTTTTTTTCCTTCCCTTCCAAAAACACAGATGAGTTGAAACTGAAATGGTTCATGGGGAAATGGTCAGTTTTGACAATTTTTCAACTGGGGGAGTGGGATCGGGCAGGGAATAAGCTGAAAGAAAATGTTTCAGTATTGTTGAAATGTGTTGTTTCAGTACTTTCAGAAGGAAAAATGCAGGTTTTTGTTTGAAATGATTTTGTTTAGAAACTTAAGATAATTATAGTAAAAATCAAAATTGCAGCCAAGCATTTCAAAATTATTGAGATAAAACATTCTGAGTGACCCAAACTGATGGGTCCAGGTTTTTGGTTTACAACCATTTTTTACTACTTGTTGCAGTTCAGGGCAGGCAGACTTGATATCTTGAAAATATTGGAGAGACAGAAAATCTATTTCTCCCTCTATTCTATTCTGCACTGAGCAGGTCCAAGGGCTGCTTTCCATTTAGACGCAGAATGGCCAGTATGCAATGCTGCCGCTCATCCACATGGTGCTGACACAACTCCATGGCTCAGCCCTAATAATCAGTGTTCACTGTCTCATTTCAGCTGCTCCTCCAGCAACTGTCTCCCTTCCCCATTGTCTTTGCAGACTCCCTGGCCCCCTTGTATATCTCAATTCACCCAGGGCATTTGTTTCCTCATCTGCTGCCCCTGTGCATCTCAATTCACACCCCCTTTTGGGTCTGGGGAGAAACTGAAACAGTCATGGGCCAATAGGTGCTGTGTGGTCTGTCGGAGCCCATTGAAAGCTTTGGATCTGCTCAGCGTCTTCTTTCTCTCTCTTTCTACAGCTTTCACTATGCTGCCCACTTTCAGTCCACAGTCTGGTCTGCCCTGGCATGTTCCATCGGGTTCCTAAGCAGTCGCACAGGAGGGGAGGAACTGACAAGGACTTTGTAGGTTGAGCAGATGTTGGGAGGGCTCAGTGGTGTGTGCAGGGAGGGAAATGATGGTGATTACTCAAGAAGAAGCCCAGGTTCTTGGTGTCGGGAGCTCAAATTCTCCAAGTGTGAGCCTGGAAGTGCAATGGGGGCAATCTTCTTCAATATGCATGGCATACGGTGCAGGGGGTGTCACACAAGAAGGCAATTGGTAACATGTTTGCTGTGATACCATTAGCTGTAGGGGTAGGAGGCAATGGTGGGGCCTCAGCGTGTGCCACATGGTCTCTTGAATTTGAGATCCTGGCATACAAACAGTGACCACCACCCACCGTAGACCATTACCTCACCGCGCAATATTAAATCAAGGGGAGACGAGACGTCTTCTTGATCCCATTTATTCACAGAAGCATGAGGCTAGATAGATTTTTATAATAGCACAAGTGAAGATTCTGCTCGTACAATTATTTATGTACCACCTATATGACAGCAGGAATGCAGAGCCCCAACCAGGACCAGGGCCCCATGGTGCTCGGTGCTGTACAGACCTATAGCAGGAGATGGTCCTTGCCCTGAAGAAAACTAACAATAGGCCAGAAAAAGGGAGTATTCTTATCCCCATTTGTCAAATGGGAAACTGAGGCACAGAGGGGCAGATTGTTTGAAAGGAACCTAGGTGCTTAAAGATGCAGGTAGGGTGACTACCAGGGCCAGAAATCAAATCTTATCTCCCGAGTGCCACTGCAGTGGGTAAACTACAGAGTCATTCTTTTCCTCTGAGTTTCTATAGAAGAGCCTTAATTGCTTTCTGAAATCTTGATTAAGCCCTTTGCTGCAGCAATATCTTGAGGCAGTGAGTCCCACAGGTCAATTATCTCTTGCATACAAGAAATAGTCTTTCCTTTTTAAATTTTAACTAAGTCTACTTCCTTGAGTGTCCCCAATCCTCCTACTTCTGTTATGGAAAAAGACATTAGGAACACCTGGGTAACTTTACATATAGCATTCCTTATAAACAAATGGATTGTGAAGGTTTTAATATCTGCCACAAACTCCCTGTGTGACCTTGCGTCTGAATTCCCCAGCTGTAAAATGGGACCATAAGAAGTGTTATCTAATCTCCGGCCTGCACCTGTGTTATCAGCTTAGATCGTAAACTGTTCCTGTCAGAAACGCTTACTAGTTCTGTGCAGTGGGGCCTGATCTTGGGTGGGGCCAGTAGGCAGCACTGGGGGACAAATCAGACATTCTGAGCAAGCTTAGGTGATATCTGAGCCCTGTCTAGATTGGTGTTTCCAGAGCTGGTCATGTTGGTGACGGTGCAGCCATGGCAGAGTATAGGAAAAAACTCGGTATGGGAAGGAACAGGTGAGGACAGCTCTGAGCTGAACCTGCCAGCTGGTGATTTATGAAACCCAGGTTCAATTCTGTGCTCTGCCATGTGTCCTTGAGCCTACTTGGGTATTTCTGTGCGGCAGCCAGCAGACATGATAACAGCATGTGTAGACGTACCCGCATGTCAAGAGAAGTCACTCCAGCACGTACCCAGGGGCCTGACCCTTCATGGCTAACCTGTGCGGCACTGGTGTCACTGCTGTTGATCTAGGTCAGGTACGTCTCTGCCTGCTGCAGTCCCACCTCCAAACTGCACTGTGGGCAGATCCTCAGGGCCTCAGTTTCCCATCTGTAAAATGGGGATATCAGTGGCCGCCTCCCTGCCTGGCAGGAGAGGTGCTCAGTGCTAAGGTGATGGGGGCACATAGCTACCTAAGAGGGGTGGGGAAGTAGTCCAAAGTTTGCTAAGAGGTAGCACAAGGATTGTGAGCCTGTGTTTTACATAGGCCATTAAAATAATTTATGGAGAGCTGCTTTCTTTCAGCAGAGGAGGTGGTCAAGACGAGAGAATAAATCTTTAAAAGAATAATGTTTTCAAAATCAGGCTCCTTGTCCTCGAACCCTTTGATGTATGAGTGCAATAGTAGATAGGACACGTAGTGAAATATACATGAGATCTCCCCAGAAGAGAATAGCGGAATGGAGGAAATATTAGTGTTTACATCAAAACTCAATTGGAACACTCGTTTCAAGATGATAGTTTATTATGTTGAATGTAATTTAGTCCCACAAGGATGTTTCCTCTGTCTGTGACACACATTCTCTCTCACCACCACATCCTCCCTGTCTTCCACATCAGGGGTACCTGGGAGTTGACATCCCCAGTGTGCAATTCATTATCTTTCCCTGAAAGTTCGGAAGGGAAGAGGCAGGTAATAACCCAGTTTAGGCGAGTCCACTGTTTCTTAGAGACCACAGGCCTAATCTCCAGATGGTATAAGCTGGTGATTTCAGTGAAGTGATGCCAATCTACGTGAGGGGAGGCTCTGGCCCATGGTGGGGACAGGAGTAGAGGTGAAATCACTGCCAAAGGAAATCTCTGTATGATTAAATGATTGCTAGTTTATGAGCATTGGGTTCTTTCCAGCTGAAGAATTAGCACTCCCCCTCACACCCAGTTCTGGACAAAAGGGTGGAGAGATTGACTTTTCCCTTATCTCTGCTGGACGCACGAGACCTCTTTGCCCCCCAAGAGTTTGATGCAGGACATCGGCCTGGGAAGTGTTGAGTTGTAAGGGGCACAGAATGAAGTGAATGGGCCGGTCTCAGCTCTGCCCCTCGTGATGGAATGAATATTCTAGCATATGAAAATGGGGCACCGGAGCTGGGCAAGTCCCAACAGCAGGTCTCTGAGCCCTTCCCCATGCAAATGCAGGATGCAGCCCTCTAACAGAGAAGGCTGAATCAATATTCTGCTCCAGATGCCTTCAGCGTCAGTGCCAGAATAGCTTGGGTTGGGGAGAGGTTTTCCATCCCTCCCCTTTGGGCATCCCCCGGTGTGCCAGGCACTCCCAATATGTCACTGTCAGGAGTGAGCTACATGGTCGAGCTGTGCAGCACAGGGACACAGTGGAGTTTGCAGGCATGATGCATTCCCAGGTGTGGCTGGGGCATCCTTCCTGGAGGGGCACAGTTGTCTCCCAGTTGCACACTGTGCCAAAGCCAGGTATCCTAGATGAGGCAGGTATTCCCTAGATGCCCAGTGCCTCAGAGGTGGGCAGTTTGCCCCTGATGTGTGGTATGTCCTTGGTGCTGATGCAAGGTAGGTAGGCACTGCATCCCAGATGCATTGTATGCCCTTAGAGGTGGGCAGAGCATCTCAGATATATTGTGTGCTCTGCATCCACGGTAGAGTAGATGGATGGCCAAGTGTGGCACAGCATTGGTGCATGATTCCTTTAGTTGGTTGTTTATCTGTGTGCTCTCCTCTCTCAGGAGAAGGGTTTGCCTAGGAAATCACCCCTGCCTGATGCATTTCCAATGTTCTGGGAAATCACCCCTGCCTGTTCTGGTTGGCATGTGTCCTTCCCACCCTTGAATAATGCTGGCTGTAATCTGTGTACATTTCCTAGATTTGCACTTGATATGATTCCCCAGGGCTCAAGCTGTCACTGACAGTAAGTGTGATTTGCTTTGCAGGCAGAGAATGAACACCCTTTGCAGAGTTATTAGGTTTTTCTAGACCAACAGCACACACCTGCTGTGCTTGAGCAAGCTGTAGGATAGCCTGTCAAAAGAAAGCAAGGCTAGATGTGGAGCCCCCCTTTGGACAAGGGCTGTGCCTTTGGCTGGTCCTGCACAGGATGTCTTCTGATTTTGCCCAGCGAGAGAGTTCAGCTCAAAATCCTCCTTCCTTTCTCTTTTTGTTTCCTAGTGTGTAATTATTTTTATGTATGTAAATTACAGGGCAAATGGGAGACAGGGAGATGAGTTTGATATTAAAAAAGAATCATTTATTTCACTGCAAAAAAAAAAGTTGTTTTGCGTGAACCAGTTTCTTGTGCCAGCACTTGGAGTGGATATGGGAGGGAGTGTCACTGGGGGCATTGGACAAAAAACACAAAAACAAGAGCTTTTCAAAGTCACCTAGGAGACTGAGATGCTCAATTCCCATTTGTTTTAACAGAAACAGGGCAACCATCTCTCAGGCAACTGAAAAATCTCAGCCCAACCCTTTGTCTAACCCTTAGTTTGCCTTCCACCTGTTGCTGTCTTGTAATAATCCTATAACAATACTTAAAAAAAAATAAAACAAACTTTTAAGCGTAAGAATGTTTTCTGACTTGCTGGTATCTGTGCCTTGCCTGGATTAATACACAGTTGTTCAGGTTTGCTGCAGAGCCAGCAATGAGGGGACCTAGAGTTATTTTTGCAGATTGCACAAAACCAGTAGCTGTGTTTGTTAGTATTTATTCCCTATGTTAATCTCTAGGGTATGTCATCCAAAGCTCTTTACAAACCTCACGGTGCCCCCAGGAGATGAGAAAGAATTTTACACCCATTTGGCAGCAGGGTAAACAGAGGCAAAGAGTGAGTCGCTGTGGAAATGAAACAAGGAGTCCTGTGGCACTTTTAAAGACTAACAAATGTATTTATCGCATGAGCTTTCGTGGGAGAAAATCCCACTTTGCATGGAATCCAGAAGTCTGGGTCTCATAGTTCACTGTTGTAATCAGTGATCAGCACAGCTGTAGAGTGGCAGAGTTGTAAAACCATCCTGAGATTATTAGGGTTTGGAAAACTCTCTCCCTTTCACAGATGTTATGTCTGGTCAGTCCATCTACAGGGCGTAGCCGGTGGACTGTAAATGCAACACTGTCACTGAAATTCCCCCACAACATTCTCGTTTTCAGTTCTCCTCCTCCACAATCATTGACAGGGTGAGCTGGGGCATGGATCCAGCCAGACTCTAAACAAAGCATTCCCCCGTCTCACAGATAAGAGCTGTGAAGGGAAATGATCAATCTAATTAAAATCTCACTGCTTGGCCTGTAAATCTGTCAGAAACAAGGCCCCTGATAAGAGAGGAGGAAATACTTATCCAGTCCCCCTGCATTCTCACAGTGGAAGCTTTGCTGACTGGATGTAAATCAAGGGAGAAGGGAAGTGATAGTAGCCTGTGGAGGAGTCCTCGATGGTCTGCAGCATTGTAAACAAACAGCTATGATTTGACAGGGGATGCAGGGAACAGGGTGCATGGGCAGAACTGAGAGGGACTCAGTACTGGTCCAGCCAAAGGTCCTGCCACTTGGGATCTAGGGTCCATTGACAGAGGTGTGTGGGATAGGATTGGGGAATATCAGAGGAATTATAGGGAGCCCCAAGATGGGACTAGCAAGGGGTGCTGCAGGTTGGCATTGGAGTGCATTGGCAGAACTCTGGTGGGGATGGGGAAGAGTCAAGTCCTGGAGTTGTTGAGGGAGGGGCGCAGGCCAGAAGGAAAGTGTGATATAAAAGTGGTGCATGCATCCGTGGGGCAGTCGTGGAACAGTATTGGTGCTTTGTTCCAAAGGGGTAACCGTGGTAGTGTAGACCAGCAAAACAAACAAGGAGTCCTGTGGCACTTTTAAAGACTAACAAATTTATTTGTCGCATGATCTTTTGTGGGAGAAAATCCACTTCGTCAGACACTTTGAAGATGGGGAACTTAGAGTGAGGGGAAATTAAATGCCGGGAAATATAATACAGGATCAGGTTGGACTGTAACAGCAAATCAAAATAGATGTTGGATTGAAACACTGGGAAACAGCACATAGAGGAAGGTGAGGTCAGTGCCCTGACAGAGCCATGTGTCAGGCCCATGGCTGCACAGCATGGTGCTGCAGGTCAGGATTACAGTGCATTTTGGATGCAGTACTAAATTTGTTGTGTTTGTACAGCGCCGATGTGATCCGAGTCTCTCCCTGCTGCTATTAATTCCTCCTTTTACGAACAGTGCATTGACACAAATCCCTAATGAGCAGCCGAGAATCACCACCCAGTCTATTGTTAATGATACAGCCATTTCCCCAGGCCTGCTAGATCTGGGATCTATGCAAACATGCAGTGAAGACCAGCCTTTGCCCTGAAGAAATTACAACCTGCATTGCTATGGTGTTTGGTGTCCACCAAGACCACTAAGGGATTCTGCTACTGCCTGCCTTGCAACTTTCAGGCCCTTTCCCTGACACCAATAACTTGCTCACCAGGGCAAGGTCTTTTCCTGGCTCTTGCAAGCCTAGTTACTTTCTGTAGGGTGACAATCAACAGACTTTCCAGTCCCAGGTTTCACCAGTATGTTCTCATGAGTTCTTAGCTACCAGGCACTTGGATTGTTCCCCTCTAGTTTGTCCCCCACTCCCCCTCCAGAGGCGTGAAACCAGATATCAGCCCACACAGGCACATCACCCTACACACAGTTGGCACACCAGAGACCTGCTTCTGATGTAAATAAATTATGTTTATTTAAGAGGAATAAAACACCAGTTCGAAGATGAAATAGTAAAGGAAGTCGAGCGTCTACAAGTTACACAAAGATAAACATAAAGACACAACCTCAGGCTTTCCACTTAGATATTAGATCATTCTTATTAGGAAAGAGATTTTACCTATTGCCTTAAAAGTATGATATGTTTATGGGGGGATGGTAGGAGGAGACTGTTTACATGCCATTGCAGACAATCTCTCTCTCCCAGCAGCAAATATCTCCAGTAACTGATGATGGGCACTAGATTCAGAAGACTCTGGGTTACAGTATACCACAGAAGCCCACTAGATATTGTACCCCATTCCTTTTCTGCTGGGTTTGTGGCTCAATTCAGAGATGTCATGTCTGGGCCCTGCCCTGATTTTGCTGGAAGCCTCATTGGGGCTGCAGGGCTCAGAGTTTTATCGCTAGGCTCTCACTCACACCTCCCCTGGCGACTCGAATGCCAAGTTTCTCACCAACTGTCTTTCTAAGTGTTTGCTGGAGTGAAGTGAGGATTACACATGAACCCCAGTGCTGCTGAGCACTCGGTCAGACACAAACCCTCCCCCAAGCTGGGTGGCTCCCTTCCCTTCGCCCTCTGGGCTCCAGCCCCTCTGAGGCATGACCTCAGCCCCCTTTTGCAAGGGCCCCACGTAGAGAAGCATCAGGGCGCTTGGCAAGTGGAGCCCAGGCATGGCAGGGCTGAGCTGAGCTGAGTCCCAGGACGGGCTGCACCACTACGCATTTCCCAGCCCCCCTGGGCAGCCAACCACAGCTCGTGCTCACCCCAGGCCTTGGCCAGGAGCACTGCCAGGCAGCGTCGCACCGCGTGCAATGCCAGGACCTCCCCCGCCCCCATTGGGTGGCCGGAATGACGCGATGTGCGCAGAAGCCCAAGCAGCCCATTTGCGCCGCTCAGCGTCTACTGAGCATGCACTGACAACCTGAGCATGCTCAGTAACATCTGCTGAAGCCACTGGAGTCGAGTGACTCTGCCCTTACTTGAAATTCCACATGAGTGCAGTCTGCAAAATCCTGGACACTTTTTGGCATTTAAAAAAATCCAGCCAGACAGAGATTTAATGTCTGGGGAAAAACGGGAATACGGTAACTCTAGGGTTAAGAGAGATAATTCTTTCCTGGCTGGTGGGTCTTGCCCACATGCTCAGGATCTAACTGATCTAGATGTTAGGGGTCAGGAAGGAATTTTCCCCCGGTCAGATTGGCAGAGACACTGCGTGGGGTGTTTATTTTTTGGGGGGGGGGGGGCACAGATCACTTGCAGCTTTAAACGAGAGTAGATGGAAGATTCTCTGTAACCTGAAGTCTTTAAACCATGTGGTGTGCAGCTGCCTTTGCACTCTACGTGCACTCCTGCCTGGAACAGACAGAAATAGTGGATTTCCTGGGCCTGTGGGAGAAGAGACTGTGCAGGCACAGTCAGAGAAATGTGGACATTTACAGAAAGATTGTACAGGAGATGCAGGCAGAGGGGTACCACTGGGGTCAGTAGCAGTACTGTGTGAAAGCGGGGGAACTACGGCAGATATATCACAAGGCCTGGGAGGTCAACAGGTGATGTGATGCTAAGCTGCAGACCTCCTGCATCTCCAAGGAGCTGCATGTCATACTTGGTGGAGCCCCAGCACCATCTTGCAGACCTCAGTCAAGCTCAAGACACAGACTCCTGCCATGAACAGCGAGGAGGAGGAAGGAGAGAGATTCAGCTATGCTGCAAGCCAGGATCTGTTATAGACGCCACCGCTGTTTAGGCAGTTCTGCCTACCAGGCACAGACAAGCCCATTGCTGGAGAAGGAACGTGGGTGAGTGGGTCCATGTATTTTACTGAAAAATATTTAAAGTTACAAAGTGACATGCCCTGGCTTGTTATTGTTTCTCTCATAGGGGAAGAAGTAAAGGTACCTCAAAGGTAGAGTTATCTGTTTTTCACTGTCCTTTAGAATTGGGGAGAGGGGAGGAAGGGCCACGCGGAGCAGTTTATTGATGTACATAGGGGTGTCCCTTATGTCCTTCTGAAGGATCTCAATAAAACTTTCAGCAATCCTCCCCAAAGGCTTCTAGGTAGCTCCCTTATTTCCTCCTCCTCAGTAGGACACTTTCCAATACCACTCCTCAATGCCTGACAACATTGTGGCAAACAGACTATTTGCATACAGGTTGAGTGGCTTTGGAACCCCACTGGCAGCTGTGTTTTCTGTGCACGTGTGAGTCTCAGGAGTGAGAGATCACCCCTGCCTGTAGAAAATAGTGCCAATTTTTAGTACCATTGCTCTATACTTGTATTCACAGAAGTAGCAACCAAGTTGTTTCATACAAACAAAAATGTTAATGCCTTTCTCTCCCTTGCCACTTGCCAGTGATGCAATACAATGGCTGAGGGAACAGAGCAGTGCAGAGGTGCTGAAGTATTAATAAGCATGTCTTATTAAAAATAATATATTGGGATGAGGGGAGGGGGGTTTGAAACTTTTTTTCTTTCTTTGACATCTCTCTGTTTCATCTGTGGCTACTGATGATGTGGTACTCCCTTCACACCTGCAGAACATCTGACCCTGATCAGCAAGATCCTGCAAGCCAGTGCTGCATCCAACAGCAGACAAAAGGCCTGGTGGGTCAATGTGGCAAAAGGGATAGAGCGGACAGAAGAAAATGCAGAAAGATCCAAGAATACCTTCAGGAAAAGGAGATACACAGGACATAATGGGACTTCCCAGTCAGCAATTACAAATGCTACAGATTCTAGTTGATCAATTGGTAAAGCAGTGACAACTCCCCTCCCTTTGCAGTCCCTGAAGAACTACATGGTGGCAAATTGCAGCAATCCACTTGGCACCTAGGTTGCATCCCTATTCTCCCACACCAGGGACTAAAAGGACATCCGCAACTTCACACCCACCCCCACATGTCAGAGACACAGCTGGTGGAGTGTAGCATGTCTGCACTGACACAGACAGAAATGTTTGCTACCTTTCTGGATTGAAAGCTCTATTTTGATAATTGTATGTTTGACATTTGTATTTTATTCTTTTTTATTTGTATATTGTTCTACTGGTTTTGTCAGTCAATAAAATTCTGTTTTAAAAAATGAATTCGTCTTTATTAGCTCACCACACAGACGGCAAAATGTACGGCAGTACTCAAAGCACCTGATATCCTTGTAAGCATTCAGCACCACCGTACTCAAGAAAACACCCTGACGTATAAATGCATATCAAGGACCACTAATTCATAGTTTCAATGATCGTGGAATAGTTACAAATATACAGCGAAATAATTCATAGGCTTGGTATAGGACTGTGTTTTATGTATGCTACAGCATACCAACGGTTGGGGCCGACGTACTAAAGCCAAGCACATGAATATAGCTGACTGTTAGTGATCTTTCAAAGCCTCCTGGAACCTGCGTTATGATGCGATCCTGCTACTCAGTGCTTTTTCTCTCAGGGCAGAAGCGGCACTCTGCCATCTGAAGCCACCCCGTGAACACCACTAACAGTCTTATATTGTTCTACGCTGTGTCCGTCTGCATTCTGTCCTTGAAGAAACTGTCATGTTTTCCACTGCTGTGGTGTCCCTTAGCTAGGATAATAGTGGAGAATAATGCGTGCTGTATTTGCAATATTCATGAGAACAGTACACAGAGCTATGTGAGCTACACCCATCTGTCAGAGATGGCAGACACCATACAGTGCAGTATGGGTTTATGGTTTTTTGTTGTTTTTTTTAAGATAAGGGAGGATAAAAATTATGACGTAGAAGTGACATTATGGAATGGAGAAAGTTGCATGATGGGAACTTGAACCTTGTTTCATAGAGTTCCCTGCATTACTCATTTCTACCCTATGCCGCTTTGTGAAAACTTTCCAGAAGCAGGTGCTTTGCACACTAGGGAACCTATGTATGGTGCATCACACTTTGCATTGACACAAGTATTCCTGGTGAGTGTGCAAAGCACTGACTCAAACAGCCGAGTAGGCAGTGGGTGTATACTCATTACCAGTGGAACTAGAATTGACCAAGTTTGTAGTGTAGACATACCTTAGACATAGTCTCTATCTTTCTCCCTCTCTCAACACCACAGCCACTTAGGCTAGGCTAATGGTCTCAGCCACTGAGACTCCAGATAACTCTTGGCTATTACCACTCCCACCCTTTCCAGTACTAATTGCTTCAATGTAAATGGCAAAATTTGTGTTGACTTCACTGGAAAGGGTACAGGCTGTTTAATGAAGAGTTTCCAGCAGGACCTGGGTGCATCATCAATGCCATTCACTTGCACAACCTCCCATCTACTTGCACAACATTTAACCCCATTAGCTGGTTCTCAAATAGATTTTGACCCATTGCTGGTGAGAAGCGGGAAGATGAAAATCAGATGGAGGGGATGCTGCTGGGGTTTTCACCTGGTAAGGTGATAGTGTTGCTTTAAAAGTTTGGGGGGTGGGGTGTCTCCTGTTTCCTAGTGACCTGTATCTAGCTAATATATCGTATTCAAAACATTCTGCTCAGTTTAAGTCTGTGTACACCGCAGAGCTTGCACCTCCAGGTCCCCTTAGTGCAGACACCAATGTGACAGAAGGTGTTTCTCTGCTGGCACGGGAACATTACCTTCCTGAACAGCACTGCATAGTTGCATCTAAACTGGGGGTTTTGTTGGCATGGCTAGGTCGCCAGCATTGGCCCTGACTGATGTAATGAGCCAAGTGTGAGTTTTAAACGTAGAGCATGTCATGGTGACTGTAGATCCTATCCTGTAAATATTTCTGGTCCATTTCCCTCCTAATGGTGTCGAAAGGGCAGCTTACTCTGTTGTTTAGAGATTTACTGGATCCCAGGGGAGGCTTAACATTGATCCGGTTCATCCCATTGATTCCCGATTCCCTGGACACTACACAGGTATGGAGTTTGATGGTAATGCAGTTAATCACCTTGTATGTGCATCCCTCCTCCCTTCCCTGGCTCCCTTGTTTACTTTTCTTATTAGCACTACCAGTTAATTTTATGGCCTAGAGATCAATTCTCTATCAGACGTTCTCAAATGGACTCTGATGTGTTTCCAATAAATGATATATCTAGGGAAAATACATATGTATGTCACAGTTCAGGGCAACTGTGCTTGTATTCTTCCCTTGCGGTCCACCAAGGACACTTGCTCTAAACTCTCAGCTCATCAACCCTCACCTCTTGGGCAAAGACCTTCTGAAGGGGGTGTGACCGGGGCCTCCTGGGATACCCTCCTGGATGTGCAAAAATCAGGGCAAGCTGCAAAACCGGGAGCCAAACTCCCCACACACTGATGGGTGGTACTTAAACCAGTCTCCCTATCAGTCACAACCAGGCTTCTGGTTCCCCACACTGGGTACCAAGAAATCTGGCCAAAATAGAAACAGCTCCCTTTATTGCACTCCAGCTCCTCTGGCTCCCACTTAGCCGCACGGTCCCTTAAAGATATAGGTTCTCCTGACCCCAAAGGGCCAGCCACAGCACACAGAATAATATAGGTTTGGATCTTACCCAGAATACCACACTGGTAGCCAATCCTTTAGCAACTACAACTAAAGGTTTAATATAAGGAGAAAAGAAGCAAAATATGAGAGATGTTAAAGGGTCAAAGCGAATCACATACATACAAATGATTTAAAGTTCATGAAAAGCAGTTTGCAGGCTTGTTCCTCTGGTAAACACCCAGCATCAGGGTGGGCCTCAATCCTTTGTTCAGTCTCAGAGGAATAGTTCCAGAGATGGGTGTTGGCTGTAGACTGAGGACTTGAAAGCAAGATGGAGTTGGAGTTGCTGCCTTTTATCACCTCTGGCCTTCTCCATGCTGTGTGCAGTTCTTTCCAATCAAATTGGAGTTGAGTCACATGTTCCAGTCCTACTGGCTCAACAGGTTTTCTTCTTCGGCCCATTATACTGGGGAGCTTCCTTAATGGGCCATTAAGGAGACAACGGCCAGGTAGACATTCAGTCTGGGGAATTTCCCCAGCTTTACACAAGTTAAAATATAACAATCATATTCCTACCTTCTAATATGAATACAAATCCTACACATAAACTATATAATTATTCTCCACAAATTATTACCTTTCTATTGACACCAAACATGGCATAGTTCCTATGGATTATAACGATCATAAAATATTAATACAAAATAATATCATAAATGGTTCCTTAAATCCTGACGGCGTCACAGGGGGGTTTTGTGGCTGCACAGTTCCCTGCCTATGCTGTGATATTCCCAGCAAGCCAGCCTGCTTCAACAGCTAGTGTATGCCCTTTGCTTTCTCTCCAGAGTTTCTGCCGAGTGTAATGGCCAGCAGTTACAAGTCATTACACAGCTCTTTCAAAGCAAGCACATTTATTCTTAAGGTGAAAGCATTACAGAGAAACAATTAAAAAAAAAAACCTCCATGCATGCTAAAAAGCTTTCCAGAGATCACTCCTCCCAACTCTAACTGTAAGCTTTAATAGGTGTCAAAATCCATATTGGGGTTTTCCCTGTTAGTTATATGTTTGTAACTGTCTTAGCTTCAGAACCAGAAGAACCTGAATAGCTCAGATTTTCCTTTATACACTTTGGGCCTTTGATCTTGGCCTCACATAAAAAGTGATCAGCACACAGTGGTCCTCTCCTCAATGGGTGGCTTCAAAAGGGCAGGGTTTTGCATACCCAGAGGTGGGGAATTTGCATTCCCATTCCCTTAGATCTTCTCCAGGAAAACCACTTTATGCTTTTCTTTCCAAAAGTCCCTTCTTGTATGGCCCATTTTTCAGTGCACTCTTCTGAATCCCCAGGTCTAACATCGGTCACCTCTCCCCACATGAGAGGTTCCATACAGTCCCAGAGCACAATAGTCATACATCAGTCATTTAATACAATGGACCACCAACGACTCTTCAACTTAATTCAGTGAAGTCTCCCAAGGTTAGGTCAGGGAACTGCCATGTCTGTCACAAAGTGGGTATGACAGAGATCCCCCATTTGCCTTTGCTTTAGCCCTTTCTCTTCACAGATGCTTTTTAGATGCTTTTTCTTTTGTTGGATAAAACAGCCAAGGGGTCATGGTTTCTTCAAGTGTCATGCTTTAGTAACCAGGGATATTGATTCTCCTGGGATGAAGGATCCAGCAGACAGAAAAACCTGTGTAATATGTTTAGCTTAAAAACAGTGCCCAGTTATGAAGGAGGTTATGGACTACCACAGTACTGCTTTGGCTGTTCAGATGAGGTATCGTCCAGATGGCTGGGAACTTTTTGAGCATGGTGCTTGGAAGGCTGCACGACCTTTTCATGAAGGAGAGGCCTGTAGCTGTGTCTTACCTGTTTGAGGCATATGGAAGGAAAGGAGGGGAGCAATGCCAGGAACTGAAGCCTCTAGTAAATGGTGTACGTAAGGCAGATGCTGTTAGGAGAGTGTTCTGTGTCTGAGCATGTGCACCTACTTAATAGAAAATGTGGCAGTAGGTGCCACACGGGTACATGCAGCATTGGCACTGGATTGGGTAGGATCACTAAAAGCCTTCTTTTGTTACCTCCAGATGGCTTCCTTTGTGCAGAACTTAACACAGACCAAATTCCGAGCTCATGTGCTGGTGGAATTGCTCAGTCTTGAAATAAGAAGCTGAATTTAGCTCTGTGTGCGCGCAAGTGTGGGCGGGGCTGTAGTACTGTGTGCTAGCTATGTGAGTGGCTGAATGGGCTTGTGTGAGATGAAAGAGGCATGATCCACCGTAGTGTGGGGTGCATGGAAATGTCAGCGCAGTGGGGGAGAAGGGGTACGGCGGGCATGTAGTAGGGTTTGCTCTCTCAAGGTAGGATCTGCTCTGCTGCATGAATGAACTGATGGTGTCTTGTGGGTGGGGAGGAGGAGGTGAGGTTCCCAGGAAGCCTCTTTGATCAGCGCTAGCTGTGTGTAAAGCTCTAAACATTCCAGAGACAGTCCACACCTGTTGCGAGCTGTGAAAGTTTGAGAAGAGCAATTGCTCTGAAGTCAGAAATGAAATTAATGTCAAGGGAAATAACCGGAGGCTGATGTTAATAATTAAGCTTTCTAATGAGAGCATTAATTTTTCTCCAATAGATTGATTCAGCGTTTCCTTTCCTAATATTGTTTCACAAACGAAACGAAACTCGCCATCTGTCTTGGTCATTCAAGACAAAGTGCACTATATAAAATCATTCCCTGACTTCTCTCGGTCAGTAGAGTAAATATATAGTAGGTGGGGAGAATTGGAAAATATTGAGCAGTTATCTGTGCCTCAGTTTTTCCCATCTGTAAAATGGACAGAAATATTTACTAGCATTGGTCAGTTTTTTCAACCTAAAATATTCCCAGTGAAAGACGGAGTTTTGTTGAAACTTTTTTTTCCCCCCACAGGAGAAAACACCCATTTCACTGACAGTTTTTGCACGGATAATTCAAAACAGAATGTTGAAATATTGTAAATGTTGATGCATATAGACAAAATGATTTGATTTAAAAGTGGTTTGATTTTAAATGTCAGCATTTCAGAAATTGCTTGGAACTTTTTGTTCTACCAAAATTTTCATTGTTGTAACTTTTCATCCTGAAACAGGATGAAAATGGACACAGAAGTTTTGTGATTTACATAGGATGGAGATTCCATTTTTCAAAGAGTTCTGATACTGTCATTCAGTTGCAAAACTCTTTGAGATCTATGGTTGAAAAGTTCTGGATAAAGGCAAAATATTGCTGCTTCTTAGTTTATTTATTATCCACCAAGATAGTTCACACCATAGGAAGAATTCAGACTCTCTGTTTTAACTGATGGGACCTGAGAAAGTCATCAGTTATGGAGGCTGAATTGTTGAGCTGGTGGAAATTTTTCCACATTGGAAGTTCATAGAAATTTACAGTTTTTTTCTTGAACAATTTGAATTTATTTTGACCAGCTCTGCTGAATTTCCTCTATCTTACAAAGACTGGTTGGACCTTCTAGTGAGAGGGGAAATGTTCTAGGGGAGAAAATTGGCAGGGAAGTGGTTTCATCTACTCTTATTCTACTGGTGTAGAACTACAGACTACTTGGAATGGATGTGTATGAGAAATCCTACTGTACCAGGAAGTCTTATCCCTAGAGGCATGAATCCCCGTTTCCTACAAGTGTCACTGTGTAGAACCATGTCTTCTTTATATGACTCTTTATTTTAAGTGGGGGTAGGCTGGAACCCAGACCCCGGGGCTGGACCCACTTGAACATCTTTAGATTGCTCGAGATCCAGAGTTTGAATCTGTCCTTTGTTAATTTCTTAATAAAGCCAGACTCCATTCTGCGGTAGGCTGGGGTGACTTTGTGATTCCGAACATTGAGTGGGGATTGTTTTAGGGAAATCTGTGAGAAGCACCTGCTCTCAACCACTCATGAGGGAGGAAAGAAGCCTGTACAGTGGCTATCAAGGATGCCTGGCATGGTTCCTGTGCTGGCCGTGAAGGGAGGGAGCTTTCAATGAAGTTTCCCCAAATATGCAATTAATTGTGGCTTAATAAACTTTTATTATATAATAAACAGCAAGTGATTCATGAAAACATATTTATTGAGGATTTACAGCTAGGTAATGAATTTGTAGCTCAGTTTGCTTCTATTAGATTTATTTGCATAGCAGTTAAACCTCAATCAATAATATGCTTTTAATAATCACTATGTTTAAGTGGTATTTCAACAATATGCTGTAATTAGGCCAGGAAGTCTGCAGTAATTCTTCAGATTTAATATACTTTGGAGTTCATATTCTCCTCTCAATACCTATGTGTGTGCCCCATTAATGTTAATTAAGCACATATCAATCAAGCAGAGAATAAAGTCACTTCTGTACATTATGTCAACAAGTATCAATTGGATATTGGGAAAGAAGTGGCTCAGGGTTCCAGTAATGGACATTGACTGTCTGTCTTCTACTCCATTGAATCTTCTTGGGTCACAAGTAACAAAGAAACATTGCAATCTCAGGGATGCGTGGACCGAATCAGTGGGTCTCGGTCCAGTTCCTAGCAGACAGATATCCATTTTACAGAAAGCATCAAGGTTTTTGCCCTTCCTGTGCCTGGTGACATTCTTTACCAAAGGACCAAGGACTGAGTAGGCCTTGGAGATGAAATTTCTGTTTCATCCTTTCAGGGGGCTCCCTCCCTCAAAGTTCAGGAGAGGTTGCTCTGCCCTTGGGCTATACATAGGAAACTTCCCTCACCAGATATATCAGTTAATTTTACATTTCTGAAACTGCAGCCAGAGGAATTCTGTCTCCAGCAACTGTGACTCATGACAGTTCTAAGGTTTTTGGGGCCACGGTTGTAATTTACTGTGTGTTTGTACAGCACCTAGCACAGCAGGGCCCTGAGCTAGTTCCATCCTGTGGGTACTGCCACAAAATATTGTTGTTGTAATGTGCTATGAGCAGGTTCATGGAAGGTTCAGCACTGCCCTCTGATGGATGAAATCAGAACTGCTCGACACTGTCATAGGCCCTGTGTTTTGGAGCAGGGGAGTCCTCGTTTTATTCCCACTGTCAGCGGCTGTGGTGTGAAACAGAGTGACAGCCGTAAAGTCCTAGTTGTTCACAGGTTTGTTACGATATGAAACAAGCAGACTGCTGCATAGGTAGACACCATGAGACAGAAGACCAACATGTCTCATGGACCTACATAATCTGAGGAGTTAGATGAGCCACTAGGACTAAAAAATACTCTTAGGGTCTGGGCTTCTCAGAGCTCTGCAGAGGAGACTTGCAGCTGTACCCCCTTGGCCTGTCATCTTTCCCCCCCTAAGTTGAGCAGGGCTGGAAGGAACTTGCAGAGACTTGGATGAGAGTCTACTGAAGAAATCCCAAGGTGCTGTAGGTAGTGATGGCATGGCAGGCTTCACTCAAGTCTTCTGTGTCAGTGCCCTGGGGCAGGCGTGGGAGGGAAAGGAAGAGTGGGGTGAGTTGCTGGAGGTGTACAGCCCACGCACAGATAGGATGGAGGCTGTGGCTACTGCAGCTGTCATTGCACATCTTGCCAAAGTAGTTTTGTGGAGGCAGCTGTTATGTCCTGGCTATTTCTTGATGGGGTATTTCTACTTCCCCTAAATTTCCCCAGGGCTTTTGTCTGATACTGTATTCTTCCATCTGCCCAGTGTTCTGTTAAAGAGCTGCATGTGTCACTCCAGAGGTGGCTGCATTTCTATGATCCCTGACTATGCTGTAGTTTGGAAAGCATATTAGGATCCTTCTAGATAAAAAGACCGTAAATCTCTGACTCTCTTTTTCTCATCCAGTCTGGCTGTCTAATCTCTCTCTCTCTCTGCCTAGGCAATTGTGTCTTACTCATCTCTCTGCTACCTGAGCCCCTATGACATTGCTCCTGTTACATATATTTTATTCTAGAAAATATCTCCTGCATTCCTTTCCCACAAGGGCACTTCAAAATAACCCTCTTCACTCCCCCGCTCCCAACTTATTAGTACAATGCCTAAGGCAGGAGTGACATCGCTGCCTGTTCTCTTTGTGATGGGGGGTGGATATAGAGGAGTATATATGCTGATGAATATTTACCACGGTGAGAGGGGATTCGCTGCTGAGTAATTTTTTTTTTTATTACTATTTTTAATTTTGTAAATCTCATGGCATGGAAATGCCATTGCCTGATAAATGCAGAAAGAAATGAAAAGTGTGGGTCCCTCCCTCTGCAATGATATGAAGAAAACAATTGTGTGGGATTAAAGGATAAATTTGAGAAGCCCATTGGAAACTTCCAAGAAGAAGAAGGCCTGGGAGTAGATAGGGGACGGGTAAGAGGTGAAGAAAATTACCATACAGGGAAGGAGGATGTGGCATATTACAGAAATTTTGCAGCTTAATTGCCTTTGAAAACAGTGATCAGTCATTTCACAGCCTGATAACAACATGATACCCCTTCAGTCTTGATCTACAAAGCACATTTCAGGGATAGTTCTCTACTATTATACAGAGTGACATCAACTGAAATAGTGATGAGCGAACCAACATTCCATTTGTGCCGGCCATTTGCAGCTTAGCCCATTTATAGTGAGAGCAGAAATCTCAGGAATTTCAAGGATTTACTTCAGAAATT
Source organism: Pelusios castaneus (assembly GCA_007922175.1). Lineage (NCBI taxonomy): Eukaryota > Metazoa > Chordata > Testudines > Pelomedusidae > Pelusios > Pelusios castaneus. The sequence goes on along the minus strand of ML685842.1, from coordinate 2,556,066 downwards.
TCACTGAACCCTTTGAATCTGAAGCATTGGCCTGGAAGGCCTTACAAGACAGTTTTATTTCTGGATTCCAGATACCTCCTTCTTCCAGTGAATTTACAGATCCCAGCAGAATCTCTTTGCTTGAGCTATTTTAGCTTGTCTGGGGCAGGTGCTGATAGACAGACAACCAGACAGGCAACACTATGAAAATAATGGAGTAGAGGAGGGTGGGAAGGGAAGAAAAGGAAGATGATTATTCAAACTTTTTCAGACTTTGGGAAAATCATTTCAAGACTAGGGTAAATGTTTGAATCAATCCTTTTTTGACCTGAACTTGCTTGGCTTGCCTTCAACTGAACAAGGAGGCGTTATGGTACTTTGGATCGCTGGCAACAAGAAGAAATCAGAATTTTGGATACAAAACCTCTATAGTACAGAGTCTATGCCCTGCTAGACTTCTAAGATCTGAGCCCATTCCATGGCTCAGACCCATCTCTGCTTTTAATGCTGCCATTTTAGGACACTCTGTTACTGTATCAGGAGGGGAATGAGTCAATTGCATGAACACACATGGCAGTGAATGCTGATTTGTTTCATATGGGGATCATGAGGCTTAATTTGTTAGGCAAGGTTCTGATACCCGTGTCCAATTTAGTAGAACCTCAGCTCACAAACAAGTCCACTGAAGTTAGTGTGACTGTAGGAGGTGAGTCAGTGTGAGTTAGTGTTTCTCCACCGGCGCTCCATACCAGTGCTCCGTGGACTTAGTGAAGATGTTCCGCCACTGACTCTGACCCCTTCCTGTTGGGGGGTGGGCTGAGTGCAGAGGGGCAGGAGCAATTCAGCGAGCCAACATGTGCCTGGGAGATTTAAAATGCCCCAGCCACAGCAAAGTTTCCAGGCACACATTGGCATATGCCACAGTCTTGCTCCTTTGCTGCAAATGGGGCATTTTAAATTTCTCACCACTGTTACAGCCGGCCTTGAAATTGCTTGGACATAAATTACGCAGTAAGACTTTGACAAACCTTACTCCAAGAAAAGATGAACTTTGTTAAAAAATGCAGGCCCAACATTCCCATTAAAACTTGAGTAATACCCTTTTCCGTTTTAAGTTGTGTGCACAATCATCATGTATCTATTTTCTTAGAAATAAATGCGTGTTGTTGTCTAAAAATTGTTTTAATTCAGTTTCTTGAATCGTTTTGGCAGGAATGTGTAGTATGCAGATATTATGAATGTCACAGCCAGTATATACCGGCTTTTTCAAGAAAGTTTTCATCAGGTGTTCCACGTAAAGTAATTAATATCTGTAGGTGTTCCCCGGTCCACTAAAGTTGAGAAACACTAAGATAGAGGATCAGAATATGCCCGTGCCATGTGCAGAGGTGCAATGTAATCATGGTATAGTGCATTCCTTCACCATAACCTTTTTGGTTAAGTACATCATGCACTGATTCTTCAATAAGGGTCTGAGAAAGAGTCCACTGAAGTCAATGGAAAGATTGCTCATAATGCTTATTGCACTGACTGTATTGCTTTCTCTGACAGTTTTCCAGACTGGAAACCCAACAATGAGGCACAAGACCCCCTGCAAGTAGAAACCTGAGTCTGAGCGTAAGGCAGGTTGTGACCAGCTGGAGTCCAGATCTGCAGACGCAGCTGGATCCTCAGAGAAGGGCAGAGTAGAGAGGAGAGTTTGTTGCTCTGGCCACGCATGGAGATCTGCTGCAATTTTCTTGATCAGGTTGCTTGACATAAAGTGAGAGACTCTGGCCTGGGATTTGACGAGGGAGGAAAACAAGAGCAGCTCCAGCAACAAAAGCCACAGTGCTGCCACAATCAGAAAACTGACTGTAAAACCCACCTGCTGGGGTTCTCTGTTTGTTCCTTCCCTGTGACGTTCAGAGGCACTCTGCTCCACTTACTACTCAAAACCAATCTCTCTGCCTGTCAAGAGTGTGTCGTAGGCTCTGGAAACCCAGCAAGATATCTGTCAACCTCTGACTCGTGCTAACGTTTCGACACTCAGGACAGCTGAGTTGATGATGCATGAGTCATATTAGACTCAAGCCCGCTGCCTCCCACATTAGTTCTGCAGCTCACAGGCCCAAAAAGTAGCTTGGTTGTGATAGCATGTGATTCCTGTAGGCTCAGACATGGGGGGCTCTGTTCTTCTGACGTGACTTTTCTAACTCGTGATGGCAATTTCAGGAATTTTCCCCGCCTTCTCCTGAAGGAGTCCCCAGGTAATTGAATGGACAGGTCCTCTATGAAAAAGGAGGGGTCATGCTTCAAATTGCACTGGAAGTCTGTGCAATATGCACAGAGGTGCTATTGGAGTGTTTGTAAACCGGTCTCAGAAAACAGCCTAGACAGAGAGGGAAGGAGCCAGGAAATTGCAGCTTTGCCAGCTGATTGCAATTCCTTTCTCCCAGGCTGTTCCACTCATGGCCTGAGCATCGCTGGAGAGGGGATTTCTAACTGGCTGCAGGCAGTCGTAGACAACTGCAAAAGGCTTGGAAGGTATATTAGAATTCCTGCAGCCGCCTGCCATGGGCGCTTGGTCATCAGTTGCATTAAACACAGGGTCAGTCCTTTCTCTGCCTTCCTCCTTTGTCTGTAATTCTGCATCTAATGGCAGCCATTCGTCAGTGTCCAAGAAGGGATGAGTAGACTCCTGACTCAGCCCTGCTCTCTGACTGATCCACTCCACAAGAGGGATGGAAAGGTCATTAGCAGAGAGCTAGTTATTGATTGGGAGAGCTGAGAAAAGGGGGTTCAGAGGTTTATCTCTATGCCTCGCCGAAGTGATGATGCCCAAGAAAGAAGAAAAATAAGTTTGCAACAGGCTCAGAGAATCCAGAGGCACCAACGTGCCATGGATACAAGAACAAATGCTTATTGATTCGGGAGTTTTTCCTGAAGCAGGTACCAATTATGACTTTGAGAGGCAGGGACAAATGCCAGAAATACCAAGACCTGGGTTTTTCATCCCCGTATCATTGCAAACTCACCCTGTCCCTATGGCAAAAGTGGACTAGTGCTGCCCATCAAGGAGCCAACAACTGGCAGGTTTGCTTTTCAGAGTAATGCATGGATGAGATCAGACATCCTGACTGGTTATGTGGGCACATGATGCCCCAGGGGAAATGGATGGGGACTGGAAGAACTAAGGAGAGGCAGTGTTGTCTACTGGGTAAAGTACTGGATTGTGGCAAGCTCCATTCTGTTCCCAGCTCTGTCCTTTACCTGCTGTGGGATCTCAGACAAGTCACTTCACCTCTCTGGCTGCGTCTACACTTGTAAATTAAGTCAACTTAAGCTTGTTTAAGTCGACTTAATTTACCCTGCGACTACACTACACTTTCCTTAAGTCAACTTAAGCATCTTGCTTAAGTCGACTTAAGGAGCTTGCTTAAGTCGACTTAAGGGAAATAGAGTCGACTTAATTAAAATTAAGTCGACTTTATTAAACCTCCTTTAAATTCGACTTAGTGCTTAAGTTCACTTCCTAGAGTCGACTTAAGCCAGTGTAGACGTGGGGTAGCCCTAAGTCGACTTAGGGCTACCCCAGGACTACACCAGTGCCCTCCCTGCTGGGGGGGAGGGCACAGGGAGTCTGGCATGCCCCCCCCCACAGGGCAGGGCAGAGCCCTGCCCACCCTGCCCGTATGCCCTGCCAGGGTCCCTGTCCCCCTTTGCCCCATTGTACCTATGTACAATGGGGCAAAGGTTGAGCCCCCTGGCATTGGGCAAGGGGTGCCCCTCTGCCCCCGTGGACCTGCCCTAGGTTCCCCTAAGCCCCTAGAAGTTGACCTGGGCGTCCAGTGTGGACACTCTAGGTCGACTTTGTAAGTTCCCCTTTAAGTCGACTTTAATTTTAAGTGTAGACTCACTAAGTCGACTTACTTAAAGTCGACTTCAAATTACAAGTGTAGACATAGCCTCTGTGTCTACATTCTCCATCCACCTTTTGTCTCTTATCTAATTAAGCTGTAAACTCTTCAGGGCAGGGATGGTCCCTCACTATGTGTACATACAGCACGTACCCACAGTGTGGATTTGATCTTGACTGGCAGTTAGGTGCTACTGCAATATAAATAATAACGAATGGAGGAGGGATGGCTGGAAGGTTCAAAGGCTGCTGGCCCTCCATGAGTGGGTGACCCCTTTTCTTTCTGGGAGCCCGACTCCTCCTAGTTTCTATTCCTGGCTTTCCTGCCCAGTGTCTCCCTATGTGCCTTTGAAACCTCTCTGAAGTTTGCTATACCTCATGTACAACACTGCTCAATGTCACACATCCTTGCTTCCTGGGGGTGAGGCACATTGCAAGTTACTTAGGGCATGTCTGCATTACAAAATTAAATGGACCTAAATTATGGAATCGGTTTTACACATCCACATTACACTCCTGGTGTCAGTGTTGCGCATCCTCACCAGGAGTGTTTGCTCCAATCTTACTGCCAGTGTGGGGCATTGTGGGTTTTGAAAGGCAGCAACAATTGATGCAACATACTGTTTACACCAGTGGTTGTCAACCTATTTACTGTTGTGGGTCGCAGATGCATCTCTCTATGTGTTGTGGGCTGCAGCCGCACGATATGTAGACGATCTGTAAGACCCTGAGGATGTCCATGGGCTGCAACTGTGTGCTGACTGAACAGCAAGTGACCCACAGTTTGAGAACCACCGGTCTGTTCTGACACTGCGTCGACCTAAGTATATCAGTCTAAGCACTACACATCCCATAGAAGATGGGGTTAAGTCAGTGTAGTGGGAAAGTTGCATCAGTGGGAGTGACGTTTTGGAGCAGATGTAAGCTATCTTATGTCGACAAGGCTTAGTCATCTCATTTTTAGTTTGTTAGTTTAGTTTTAGTTTCTTTCTTTCTTCTTGAAGGTTTGGGGGAAGGGATGAGAACACAGAACTGGTAGAACGTTTGGGTCAGAGGGGGAGAAAAGTGTGGGGCAAGACAAAAGTTTGAGTCAACCTTTGTTATCAGCTGTATCCCTCTCAGTAATGAGGGTTTGGTTCAGACTGGGGTTGAGGGGGAGTTGGAGCCTGTTTGTTTGATCTCAGCTTGCCCCCTCCCCCCTGTTTGTGTGTAGAGGAGAGAAGGAGAAGAGCAGAGAGGTGGGAGAAAGAGACTGGGTGGGAGGGCATGCCCCAAGATGTGGAGGGGGCTTTCTCTGGGGAAATCTGAAGCTGGAGGCCTAAGAGGTACCTCACCAGAGCTGCTGTAGAATTCAGCATCCTGTACGAAAAACAGATAAGAAATAAATAGCCCATGTCTGAAAAAATAAAACCCAAACCAGCTGGAATGCATTGCAGGCAAAGAAGCCTGTGCTTTGGATAGTTCCTCTCACAGAGAGAGAGGGGAGGAGAATGATCCAGGGCTGGGTCAATTACTTGATCAGCTCTTCCTTGGCATTGATTTTAATTAAGTTGTGCAGCAGATAAATTAGAGCCATTACTAAGCTTATTGGGCCAGTAGGGAGCCTGAGATGGACTCTAAGGAGGAGAGAAAGCAGCAGGAGCCAAAGACGAGAGGGCGGGGAAAGGGCTGGTTCTGAGAAGGCCAGGCTGGTTAGAGGAGGTGACAGAGGTTGGGATTATGTTCATGTGTCCATAAGATGGGTTTGTTTGATGGACTGCCAGACTGTGGAGTTGCGAAGCTTTCTTGCCAGGATCAGGCTTCCCTGCACCCTCTTGTCAGTCACACGTCATGGCCTGTCAAATGCCATCTGACTGGGTGCTCCATCATGGCCACGCTGGAGTGGTGTCGGGAAGAGGGATGAGATTATTGGCTGTGTCACTGGGGCTGATAAATCACAGCCTCTGAAACATAGCTCATCAGTGGGCTGCCGGGGGGACGCGTGATCAAAATGCAGTGCAAGTCCCCACCTCCTCCCTCCTCTCACTGCCTTCCAGATGTCAGTCTGGCCTGCTCTCTGTGTCCATCCGACCCACTTGATCCTGCCCTGCTGTCTCACCAGTTGCTGCAATACCTAAGCCTGGCAGACTGGTCCTGTGGCATGAGGGGGCCACAATCCACAGGTCCATGGGTAGTATCTATGTTTCCAGCCATACACCACTGTCTCCCCCCAGTCTCCATTGGAGTGGGGGGGGGGGGGTTAAATGGCGATCAAAGGCAGAACATGGTCTGAACCAAGGAGCATATTCACATGTAGGTGCCTAAACTCAGCTACTGATTCCAGAGAGGCACCTAATAAAAGTGGGCTGATTTGCAGAGGCACTCAGCTCTGTTCACAGTCTAAGGAGTCCATGGAGGTCGCTTGAGGGCAGCAGCTCGGAAAAATCAGGTCCCTTTTTACCAGCATGGCTCAGCACCTAACTGTTGAGGGCACTAGCCACTGGGCTTCCTGTCGGTGATAGGCGGGACTGCAAGTGCCCCGGAGAGATCTTAATAACAATCCCCTGTGCTTCCAAAGCACCTTCTCTCTGAAGGCCTCAAAGAGCTCTGCAAACATGAATGAATGAATGCTCTTTTGCCCCTCCCTCCTTGGCAGACTGGTTAATAATTCCTTCACAGATGGGGAAATGGAGGCATGGATGCCATTAGTAGCCTTGTGTTTGCATTGGCTCTGACTCTCTGGCTGTACGTACTCATGCTAAGAGTCAGCCCTGCTCTAAAGAGCATCCTTGACACAGCCCTGGTTTACACTTGCTGCTGTTTTCAGCGACAGTCCAAGGGGGATTCGCAAGTCATTTAAAATAACTTGTGTATCTCCCTTTGAGTGCCTAATGCCTATTTACCGCAGTGTCCCCACTGTGCCGAGTGGACAGGAAATGCCCTCCGGTCGACTCAGAGCTATGCTACTTGCCAGGGCGGTCTTAATAGATTGACCTCTGGCTACTTCCAGGTTCAATTGAAAGCGTCTTTCGTGACGCTCAGTCGAACTCGCACAATGGATCCTACACTGTGGGCGGTGCTGCCATCCCCAGAGAGAGGGAAAAAAAGGTAATGCACGAGAGGGGAAGTGACTTGACCATAGGCACACAGCAAAGAATGGCGGAGCAGGGAGTAGAACCCAGTTCTTTGGAGACCGGACCAATGCGCTGTCCATTGGACCACACATCCTCTTGTCCGAAGCTGGGCCAAAAGTTGGAACCCAGATCTCCTGATTGCCTTCCCTCCACCCTGAAAATGATGGAGTCATCCCTTTTTCCCCCTCCCTCAGTTATAATCCCCTCCTAGGAGGCTGGTGTGACCTTCAGTGCTAGATGGATAATGCTGTGGGCGTGAAGGAGGCAAGCACCAGAAGAGCTGTTTTCAATAAGCCTTCGCCCTCCTGATTTATACAGGGGAGAGAGCAATTCTGATGCACATTACTGCTCATAGATTATCTTCATTCCAGCTGCAGTCAGCCAGACAGGAGAGGTAAACGGGAGCTATCCAGTACCCTATCTGTCACCTTCCCTCCAGCAACTGCTACAGCAGAGCAGCTTCTTCTAAGGGAAACTTCCCCACTCCATCAAATGCCACAAAAAGTCATATTCTGAGAACAAGTTCATGTATCTCTCGAGTGCTTGTCGTGGCTAGTTCCCTCCTGAAGCCTGTGTAGTCTTAGGAAGAAGAGTGGGTCTGGGTTCTGATGTTTGTCCTTGCACAAGGCTGGAGCATTAGGTAAACAATGCAGCTTGAGATGAGAAAATAATTACCATTTGATGAGAGGTTCTGACTGTAGCTGGGGACTGAGTGCCAGGACTCCTGGGTTCTATTTCTAGTGGTTAGGGCTGAGAACTGGGAGCCGAGTCTCCCGAGTCCTATTCCCAGCTTTGGGAGGGAAATATGATATACTGGTAAGAGCAGAGGACGGGGAGCCAGGTGTCCTAGGATCTATTTTATTTTCTCTCATTGATTATCTCTTCACCTCTCTAGGTCTCCCTCAGTTTTCTGAACTGGGATTAATAATATGTATTCACCTGGCTGTGAAATTGTGAGGCTTAATCTCTTTACTAAATGCTTGGAAATCCTCTGACAAAAGGCACTTAGGGTGTGTCTACACTTGTAAACTGCTGCTTAAGTCGACTTAATTTACTCTGCATCTACATTACAATTTCCTTAAGTCGACTTAAGCTGCTGCTTAAATCGATTTAAGGAAATTTTAAGTCGACTTTATAAAACCTACTTTAAAGTCGACTTACTGGCTAAATCGACTTTATTAAGTCTACTTAAGCCAGTGTAGACGTGGCTTAGCCCTAAGTCGACTTTAAGGGTCCCCAGGGCTCCCCCACTGACCTCCCTGCCAGGGTGCCTGGCACAGCCAGAGCCTGGCATGCCCACCCACAGGGCAGGACACAGCCCTGCCCACCCCGCTCCCGTGCCTTGTCCCTGTCCTGCTCAGCCCCTATGTCCTTTAGTACAATGGGGAAAATGCCTAGCCCCCTGGCACTTTTAAAGGGGTGCCCCTCCTCCCACCATGGACCACTCCCAGGTCCACCTAGCCCCTAGAAGTTGACTTACACGTCCAGTGTGGATGCTCTAAGTCAATTTGGCAAGGTGGACTTTAAGTCGACCTAAATTTACAGTGTGGACATGCTAAGTCGACTTTGCTAAGTTGATTTAGCAAAGTCGACTTATTTTGACAAGTGTAGACATAGCCTTATAGACTAGTAAAGTATTTTCCAGATTCAAGAAACAAAAAATAGACAACCACTTGGGAGCCTACAGGGTTTTCGGAATCTCACTGGGACTAGATATGTGTCTGCTGCAGGTCTTGTGCATAGGCCAGGGTTGAACGGATTACTAAATTTGGGGTTCAGAACAGTTTTTAGTGCAGGGAACAATGACAGAGGGGTTGGGAGATTCTGCCTCTCTTTGGAACATTTGGGGCCCAATTCTGTTCCCATTGGAGATATATGTAAAACTTCTGTTTGTTTTCATGGTGCAGCACAAAGTCTTGAGTGTCAGAATCAGCTGGGAACATAACAGTAGTCAGGGTGGAGGACTGGACGATCATTAGTCTTATTTTCCTAAAGTCTTCTTGAAGAAATCCACCTCTCTCCAGCCTTTGCCGCCTGCTGCCTGCTAAACCGCACTGCCTCAGAGCATATGTGCCATGAATTATGAGTCCCTTTTCCTCCTTATGAGGGTGAGATCAAACTCATAAGTAGAAAAGCATTGGAATGGGTTACCTAGGGAGGTGGTAGAATCTCTGTCTTCGGAGATATTTAAGGTCTGGTTAGACAAAACCCTGGCTGGGATGATTTAGTGGGAATGGTCCTGCTTTTAGCAGGGGGTTGGACTAGATTACCTCATGAGTAATAATTACCTCCAACCCTATGATTCTAACTATGGCTTTGCTACTGCCTATGGGGGCGTGCGGGATGAGATATGAGCAGAAATGGCATGGGGTGCAGAGGCGGAGGAAAATTAAAACCAACCTTCAAATAATTCAAGAAAACCACTCTCCCTGCAGATACTCCTCCTTGGAAGCGGTGATGCTGACTGGGTGTGAATTTAATTTTAATTTCCTCTTTTTTTAAAGGCATGCTTTAGATCTCCATATATATATTTTATCAGCTGTATTTAAAATGTACTTAATAGACCGGGCATAATAAGTTTACTTAGTGTGTGGGCAAAGTAATGTATGTTCAGAAAGCAGAGTGCAACTCTTCAGCATCCCAATGCTATAGCTTGCAATGTGTCCATTAGGATGTGGGCCTGAACCAAATCCCTGGATCCAAATGAGGCTGGGCAAGGTCCAGCTCCATACCCAGGTCTTTGGGGAGTGTCCAGCTCCATACACAGATCTGTATTTTGCAAATGCCCCCTATCTTCATCATAGCCCAGACCAACGTCCTGTTTTTAAATAGCTCAGACTTTGGAGTGTTGAAAATGTCTTTGTAGCCTATGAAAGAAGCAGAGCAAAACGTAAATGCCTGGAGAGCAGCAGCCCACTAAAGAGTAGTGGTAGAGTATATTATTCCAAATTGAAGCTATTTCCATCACTGTGAAATGGTCACCTGTTATGAACTGTTGCATTGAACTGTACAGTAATTGGTATCATGCACCTCAGTAGAGAGAGTTTCGTTTCAAAAGGAGCCTTCAGTCACATTGCTGAGGGAAGACGTGCAAAATTAACAGTGAATGCAAAGCTCAAAGTTCCAGATCATGCATTTGGAAAAAATAGTTCCCTTCACTAGCTTTTTTAGTAAAAAGAGCCTGACTTAACTTAGAAAAAGTATGCAAACATTGGCGTTTGCCTGGATTTTCTATAGGGAAACTGACCTTTTTTACTGAACATGATACAAGAAAGTGACATTTGTAGACAAACAATGAAAAACTCAAATGGCAAAAATTGCTGATGCAAATTTTAACAACGTGCTACGTATGAATTGTTGTACAGCTCCTCTAAACTCTCCCAGCTGCAAAAATACATCATGACCTAGATGAGCTATTAGGCTCAAGCACTACCCAAGTTCCTCGGATACGGAGGAGAAATCTTCTCATGTTTGTTTTAGCTTTCTTGCAAAGATGCAGCACTGATGTCTGACATGTTTTGCAGCTTGCAAGTGAAAATTCACAGAACAAAGTGTGCCGATTTCACACAGACCTTGCCATAAATGTGCTTAGGCTGCTGTGCACAGTTAATTTACACTTTGTCAGGACAATTATTGGTGTCAAACCAACAACAACAGTTTGTAAATTGAATTTTAAATCTATTTCAGAGATACATGCAAGAAAGTTAAAGAATAGCTAGAGAAAGCCGACAGCCTTCAAATGAAGCTCATCACTAGCTATGTAGTAAGAGGAGCACATATAGACGGCTGGTTACAGCCTGGAATTGGGACTCTGGCAATCTGAGTTCAATGCCTGGCCCTGTGATAAATTCTCTTTGTGACCTTGGGCACACCAGTTCACTTCTTTATACCTCAGTTTCCCTTCCCATCCTTTTTCTGTCATGTGTATTGGATTGCCCTCTCTTTAGGGTAGGGCCAGTCAGTTGCTATATATGTCCAGCCCCTAGCACAATGGGGCTGTGAGCTAAGCTGGAATGTGGAGGCACAATCATCATACAAATTAATAAACAGTTGTAAGTTGTGGAGCACTGAATGGAAATGTGTCCTGTTGCCCAAGTGCTGTGACTAGTCTCAGGTAATTTCCCTATCTGAATTGTTTTAATGCCTTCATAAAATGTGTTTTAACAAGAAGAAAATAGTTTGGCTAATGCAACCTTGTGCAGTTACGTTCCCTAGTTAATATCATAACCCTGCATCAGATATCTTTGCTTTTCCCAGCACATTTTTCATAACCTCTGTAAATATGGTTTAATAATCAATTGGCATATTATTATTAACGCACAATAATGGGCTCAGTAAATCGAAGCTCAATCTTTACTGGAGACACTCACAGTAAATATTGACTGTTCCTCAGAATTATGGCAAAGCCCTGAGCTGTCTGTTCCAGTGGGAAATGGATCCATTTTTTAATACTAGTTATTGATTTCCAGCAAGCAGGCTGCCTTGAGGCCTCTGTTTCTTTTCCCTCCCTTGGCGAGGTGATGGACGGCGTTGCCTGCTAGATATCCCCTTTGTTCATCAGCCGGGCTGTTGCTAAAGATGGACAAACTAGTGGAGTTCTGCAAACATCTCAAATTACTTTGAGGAATTTGCAGAATAAGTTCCAGGTCATGAATCTTCTCCTCCCCTCTCCCCGTTTAATAAGGAGTGTTGTCAAGAGTGATTGGGGAGTCAGTCTGGGCTGTCTCTCTATCCAGGATTCTGTTCCCATGTCTGATGGATGATCTTGGCAAGTCACTTCACCTCACTGGTTCTTTACTGGGAGTGGGGGAATGTATGTATGTGTGTTCTTGACTAGAGAAAACAAGTTAGTTTGTGGTTTTCACACAAGTTGGCTGGTCAAGTTAAAGCCCCTGGAGGAGCCTATGATCCCCCTTATCCCAAGTCATGTGAAAACTACACATCGCTTTGCCCTCCGCTAGCATTTTACGTCATTTTTTCCTACTCAAGACTCTGTGCTTCAGTTTCCCACCTGTGTCTTGGAGATGACACTAATCACTGTATGTAAAACACTTTGGAAATCTACTGATTAAAAGTGCTATATATTAGCTAAATTCAGTTTTGTTTGCAAAAAGACATGGTTTCCTTTCTCATGGAAGCCAGCGGTATGTAACAGGCTCAGAACTGACAGTTGGTTGCCTTCTTACCTGCCTAGGGTTGGATATTAGTCTTGAGATTCAAGCTTTGTTTTCCTCAGCCTACTCCAAACCCTCCCAGCTCTTTTGGTGGTGCAGTTGCAAAAGTGACATGGCATAGGGGAATGTTAGAGATTAATTCAGTTTATGCAGTTCCTGTGTGTGAGACTTATTGTTATCCCATATCACATAAAATGAGGAAATGTACAATCTTCCGTGTGTGTGTGCGCGTGCACGTGCACGCAAGCTTCTTTTCTGCTAAAGAGACTTTGCAGACAGAAATGCAGGGGTAGCAAATATGGAACTTTCAAGCTTTCAGTTTTCCTCCTATAGTTGCTGCATTTGGCCCCATTTTTATATCTATGAACACATGTATTCTGTGGGGGTTTTTTCGTTTTAGGATTCTCCTCTCTCACTCTGCTGCTCTTTTCTGGATCTCTTGATTGGCACATGAAACCACTCTGAATGAAACTGAACATTCAATTGTATGTTTTTGGAGTGGGTTCTAAATTAGGCAAACTGCGTTTCCTCATCCTGAATTTTTATTACAAATGTCTCTAGCATGTGCACACACAAGCTCTGAGATTGCACAGTGATGGGTGTGCTGTGGGAACCAGTATAGAACTGAATGGAGTACAGATTTTGTGGCTGTTTTCTCTCTAAACAGGGATTATTCACCTGGGACTGAGATGGGATGGAGCATCTGTTGAACAGCATGCTGCAACTCTACAATAGTTAGTGGTTAGAGCAGAAGACTGGGAGTCAGGATTTGTAAAATGAGATTTGCCCACTGTTAGTTCCAAGTAACTCCTATTAAATCTGTGTGTTTGTGTATATTTGTATACACACATGTACACCTTCTCTCTCTCACACACACATACACACAAACCCCAAATCTGAAAAAACACTTTCAACTCCTGTAGCTTCATCGTTCTCTCCTTATATAACCCTATTGATGAACAATGGTGAGATACAGCAGCACTTGATCTCTCTCAGCTCCTGACAATTTCTCATGATGGGAGAAAAACCACGCACACCTCAAGGTAGCCTCTTGGTTAAAATCAATAACTAGTATTTAAAAATATAATAGACCCAGCTGAAAAAGCTAAGAGTTACTTATATCCCATGGCAGGTAAAATTTGGTCTTACAGTCCATTACTGGCCCTGCCACAGATTTATTTATCCTGGCAAGTCACTTCCCAGTTCTGTGCCTCAGTTTCATCACTATGCAAAGGTGTTGGGACTGTGTTTCTATCAGTGAAGTGCCTGGAGATCCTTGTGGTCTAACTAGTATTGTCCTGCTGCTGTCTCCAGGCTCAGGAAGGAGATCCTTTCATCCGGCTGGGTGACAATAGGCCTTTAAGAAGGTGCCAGTTTAATTTCTTCACCTAATTGCTGCTAAGGAGCAAAAATAGGATTGCTTGATCATTCGGCGAAGACGCCTGCCAATTCTCATTTTTCTGCTGTCCTACGACCTGTCCATGTGAGGCCTGATTGGAAATGACATTCACTTATCCCCGTCTGTCTAGATGACATTCTGCTTGCATCTTCACATCCTCCATCATCACTAGAGTGACATGCTTACAACTCTGTGGCTATCTGCTCATCAACTCATTGGGGAAACACTGTCCCCCCATAATTGCATAAAGAAAGCTTCTCACCCACCCCTCCCCCTGCTTTCTGTATTTTCTCAATCTCTCTCTCTCTCTGTCTCACAGAGTTAGCACTTTAATTAAGGCCTAGCTTGAGAGGACCTATATTTTGCATGCTAATTTAGCTACTTTTCCCAATGAGTTAGGCCAGTAACTACCCACTCTGTTGTTTATGGCTCCAGGCATGGAGATCTTCAATATAGTGAGTTCCTGAGAAGGGCAGTTTAACATGGATTGCTTCCCACTAAAGATCTGTGACTTATGCTCCGTGCTTTGTCAATACCCAAAAGGCTTGCCTCCATTCCCTTCTCAGACTTTCTGATGCTTTATCTCACTTGTGATGCCTCTTAGGGATAAATTGCTTTGAACATCCTTTTTGGTGAAGTCCTTGAAGGAGCCCAGCATAGTTGGATACAGGAGTTTCTGATCAAAACTGATCATAGCTGGGATACTGTGCCCCACAGGCAAAAGGAGAGTTCTCGTAAGCTCTTGCCTACTGCTGCATATAACTGTGTCCTTACGCTCTCAACTGTCGAGCTGGTACAGAGGGATGGGTTCTCAATAATATTGCTGTTGAGATGACAAGTGAGTTGACTGTGATGTATTCCCTTGATCGGGAAGCAAAGAATTGATGGCACTATCAGTTTGGTTTGCTTGTTTATATGGGTTGCCTTGGAGGAGTAAGTCTGTCAAACACCCTCCTTTTCTCCTGAAATGTTTAGAAGAAAAATGTCAACAAAAAAGAGGGGAAAAAATCCCAAGGAAAAATAAGATCATTCCCCAACCAGCTGTATTTGCACAGGCCTTAAAATCCCAGCTCCCCTGAAGGAAACATATAATTACTGGTTTTTAGAGAAGCTTGGTGTTGTTCAGTGGAAGTGCTTCATCAGGGAGGATGTCCCTGGGACTGTGTGGATATATATCATCATATATCATATACCTGAAATCTCCAGCGTGGGTGTGATGTGCCTTAAAGACTTGAAACTAATTCCAGGGCTGTATTTTTTTTCCCGTCTGCCCACAGTTAGGGGAGGACTGAACCATGGCCATGGCTCATTGAGATGTGAGTCCATTGGCATGACTGACGGTCTATGTATATTTATGTAGAATACCCCAAGTCCCTACAAGGTGCTGTTGCTTGTTATTTTGACTGATTACAGGAGAGTGACTGCACTACAATAGCAATGACCGCTCATTAGCTTTGGCATAGGAAGAGAGAAATCATCTACTCATTCTGTCCACATCCGCCCCTGGAGGCAAATAGTCAACAGGAATTGATCCTAGCTAATGAGAACCCAGCCAGTGTTGCTGCGATTAGCACTCTTAGAATTTTAAATAGTTAATTATTACAAAAGGCAAAGAGGAGGTAGCTGTGGGTGTGAGTCTGTGCTGTTTGGAGAGAGGAAGGGTGTGTGTGTGTGTGTGTGTGTGTGTGTGTGTGTGTGTGTGTGTGTG
>ML685842.1:2527044-2540785 GCA_007922175.1 Pelusios castaneus | reverse complement strand
TGTGTGTGTGTGTGTGTGTGTGTGTGTGTGTGTGTGTGTGTGTGTGTTGCTGTAGCAGGTGAATATTGAAGAGGACAAAGGATGTTGGCCACATTTACAGGATGGGGGATTCTGTCCTGAGTTGCAGTGAATCTGAAAACAATTTGGAGGTTGTTGTAGATTATAAACTGAACAAAGGCTTCCAGTGCAAGTCTGTGGCCGAAAGGACTAATACGAATCTCTGTTGCATAAACAGGGGACTCTTGAGTAGGAGCAGAGAGGTTATTTTAACTCTGTATTTGGCAGTGGGGCAACTCCTGCTGGAATACTGTGGCTAGTACCGGTGTCCACAACTCAGGAAGAAGATCCATGAGAAATATTAAATGATTCCAAAACATTTCTTTTTAGTGATTAGATGCAAGGAGCTCAATCTATATCACGTAACAAAGAGGAGCTTAAGGGGGTGACTTGATTACAGTTTATAAGTACCCACTTAAGGAACAAATATTTGATATCAGGCTAGTTAACAGAGAGAGCTCAAACACAATCCAATGGCTGGTGGCTGAAGCTAGACAAATTCAGACTGGAAATAAGGCATACATTTTTACAAGTGAGAATTATTAACCATTGGATTCACCAAAGATCATGGTGGATTCTCTGTCACGGACTACTTTGAAGTCAAGATTGGATTGCTTCTCTAATAGATCTGCTCTAGGGCTCATTGGGGAGGCAGTTCTATCCTGTTTTGTACAGGGGGTAAGACTAGGTGGGCATAGTGCTCCCAGCTAGTCTTGGGCTATGTGAATCTGTGAAAGTGTTTCTGTGCTGGGGGAAAGGAGCATATGTGATTTTGTGTGTGCATGTTGGGGGTGGGGGATGCACGTGAGTGTCCATCCGCACATGCGGATACACGTGTGTGGCTTGGAGCGAATGTGTGCTGGGGGATGAGAAAGCAGGTGTTGGAATCTTCTGGGGTCACTGGAGTGGGCAGTGCTGTGACTGAGTGTCTGTGTGTGATGCAGGAGAAAATAAAATACTGCCATGAAGTTTAAAAATTGCATAGCGAAGCACGGCCTGCCCCAACCCGTGGCTGATAGACATTAATGGGCCCCCGTACTGGCAGGTTTGGCGGAAGGAAGAGAGATTCAGAGAACCAAGAGGAATGAACTTTCCCTTTCTTTCCTGGAGGTTCTCTGTGCAGGTCTGTCTGCTGCTCAGTGGCAGAGAGCTGTAAACATGCTCGAGGTAGGGGCCATAGGCCTGGCACCGTCAAATGCTTAAAGGAGGAATATAAGCACATTTGCAGAGGAGGCTAGGCACAAGGGCAGCTGGCTGCTCCCAGAAGCTGCTGGGAGATATTTTTCATGTCAGTGTTGCTGTCATTCGGAAATGTTTTGTCCAGAAGCTTTTGGCTGCAGCTTACAGTCACTATTCACTGCAGTCATTGCATGGCGGCAAAGGGACAACGGGTGAAGAGGGGATAGGAAGAGGGAATGCATTACACGCTGTGCTATAGAGGAACGTCGATGCAAAATAAGAATCCAAATTCTCCCTTCCTACACCTCACCCTCACACCTCCCAAATACCAAATCACCATAATTAAAAACTGACTCTAATGGACAAGCAGGCACGGTAATTGATTGTGGCCTTTTATCCTTGTGGCCACACGTAATTAACCTTTAGATTCAAATATCAAGTGCCAGCTGCATAAAAAGGTGCAGGCATGGAAAGGAGAGATGGTTCCCATTGGAAAGAGAATGTGTAGTGCCTGAGCTTTAACATGTCCCGTGTCCTGCAGAATGAATGCCTTTGGATGAGACTGAGTTTCTGTAAAGACAGCCCCCTTTATTTTATTTTTTTTTACTTGAACAGCACAGACATTTAAAGCCCTATGATTTTAGATGTCTTTCTATGGGATTCTAGGATTAGCTCTAATCTGTGACTCCTGCCATTCCTCACTTTTCACAGTCTCAATAAATGCAGCATTGCTCCACGGAGTATTAATTGTATACGTTGTTTATATTGTGATTGTGTCTAGGAGCTCCAGTCAAGGACCTGAGTCCCATTGCACTAGGTATTGTAGAGACAGATAAAAACCCTGTCCCGTTCCCAAGGAGCTTGCAATCTACGTACAGAGGTGTTTGGTTTTGTGGCAGGAGTGTTGCCAGGCGGTACAGCAAAATACTGGGGCACATGGCACAGATGTGGCATAAGAGCTGACATTGGTAAAGGGCTATTGCCTGAAAGGTGAGTAAAGCGACCATCAGAAGTGGAAAGGGTAAAGCTGAGTCTAATCACCACATTGATCCCACAGTTTAATTTTTGGGGGGTGCTTCCTTTGAAGCACCTTTCCTTAACCTACAGCATCCCAGGGCATCAGCTTAATGGTTTGGACGCCAGAGCTGGGCCAGGAAAGGTCTTAAGCACATGGTAAACAGGTGGAATGACTCAGCAGAAAGAGCACAGCAATCACCCAGATCTTTCCCTCAGGGAACAGCATGGCTAAGCAAACCTCAAAATCCCTTATTAACACAAGAATAAAGAGAAGGAAGAGAAAGCATCCCTGCTCTGAGTCCTAGAGCTCTGGCACTGAGTATGAGACCAGTATTTCCCCAAAGGTTGCTTCTAAGTAGACACGCCTACAGTCTTTCTTCTGAGCACCTCTGCAAGAAGGGGAAGGAGTAGAACTGAAGTTAACCCCTTGTCCATTTCCAAAGGAGTAGCCATGTTAGTCTAGTTTGGCAAAACAAACAAGGAGTCCTGTGGCACTTTTAAAGACTAACAAATTTATTTTTTCATGAGATTTCATGGGAGACAATCCCACTTCATGCTCTTTGTTTCTCACATCCCCCCTCCCTTTTTTAGTTTTGGAATACTTTTTTCCCCCCGTTTATATACTCCCTAAGCCATGCTTAATTTATAAAGAAAGAGGTGCTGGATTTTGACAACCAAGAACATACAAGAAAATTGCCAGAACCTTATGCAGAGGAAACATACTATGACTCATTGAATAATGGCCAGTTACAGGTGGAAGAGACCTGTGAGGCCAGCTTGCCCAGTCCCTGATAATGCAGCTTGGTTCTCAGGTGCTTTTGTTTTTGATGCCATGCTTCACAAATCCTTCTTCAAATAAGCCCACTGAAGATTCAAGACAGGTGCTGGAGAAGATGTGGGTTAAAGGATGAAACTGTACAGAGGAAATGAGGATCTCCACAAAGTGGAGTCCAAGTGATACTCAACAATCTGTAAGGACGTTTTGGCAGAACATGGGTTACATGGATTTAAGCCCCACCAATATTACTGAGTAAGATCAGCTCTGATCTTTGAACAAACCCATTGAGTTTTCAACATGAAAACAGAATGAAAATTTTGGGACACCAGACTGAGATGCAGAAGTGAGAGTAGCAGTAACAGAGTCAGCGTGGAACGAGAGAGATGCTTTCCAAATAAGTCCCAGATACAGGGTTTTGAATTTTGAAAACCTCATTTGATTTCTATGAGGCATGGGTTCAAAGGCAAAATATTTAGGCCCAGATCTTTAGTCCCTCAAAAGCCAAGGGGTTCGAAGCCAATGTCTTGGTTCAGCCAATAAGCAAGACATACAGCCCATTTGCAACATATGGATACTGAACAGGGTTCAGATACACTTGGAAGTCGGGGGCATTTTGACTTTGGTGGTTTGGATCACGTCCATTGATGCTTTCCTGATCCAAGCCCCCTGCAATTAGGGCTCTCGTGGAATTTAGGGACAAGTGACTGACTTTTGTGCCCATCAGATGGGAACTTTTTGAGCAGCTGGCAAATTCTCTGAGTTTTGTCTTTTACCCTCGGGAATCATGGGTCGCAGTGACAGCAGAGTCGTGTACAAATGCAGAGTAAACAATGCTGTGTGTGGGTGTGATGACAGGTTTCTTTTGTCCATAATGTATTCCTCCCCAGAGTACACTGGGGTTATGCATTTAATTTGTTGTGCAATTGGCAGCTTTAGAAATACTTAAACATCCAGCTATCTTTGACTAAAAATAAATTGAAAAGGAAACAGTTTTCAGGAAGGAGTGAGGTGAGGGGAAAGGGTGGTAGCAAGGCAATTAATTGTCCTCACCCTGACGGAAAGTATAGAGCTATTGTGATAGACAGAACTTTCTTAATATTGTTCTAGATATTTTGGTCTCTCTTTCCTCCCACTCATTGGCAGCATCCTAATCTGAATCTCTATCACTCTCTTTTTCATTAAAACAGGATTTCCACTTTTCCCTTGCATCAGGGGCAGTGAAAATTGCCTCCAAAATGCCCACTCCCAGGATATTTTCTGACTATAAAAATACTACAATACTCTGCACTTCCTTGGCACCTTTCTTTGGAGGTTCCCAAAGGGCTCTAGAGAAGTTGGGGCAGACTGGGAGCAGATTCATTCTTGTGGAAATCCCAGAAGGCATTAAGGCAGGATAGCTAGGTTTGATACCAGTCCCTGCAGCCCCATTGAGGAGAGGCTCTGCCAGCAGCATGATGCATTCTGGCTTAACTCCAACTGGCAGATACTCCTTTGGGGGACCACCTGTCTCCAGTAGTCCCTGGGCTGGCTGGGTTTAGTGTGGAACTGAGCAGAGTAGGAGCTGAAACTGGTTGTCTAGCTGCCCTCCTGCTGGGCTCCAACCAACCCTCTGGGACAGCAGAGTCTTTACTGTATTGTCTGAGGAACCAAAAATATAAGTTACAGGGATTTTACAGATGGGTGAATTGAGGATGAGAGAGTGTCAGGGCAATCCCCAAGACCACAGTGACTCATGAGCGGAGCTGGGAGCAGAAGTCAGCAGCCCTGATGTGCAGCTCTCTGCTGTGTAAGCAGTAGAAAATTGACAGGAGAAAAGAATTGAGGCAGACGGCTATATTGTGGGGAGAAAGGGGGTAGCTCTCTAGTTCATTTAAGTGGTGCCTGCTCTCTCAATATTTGAGCTTTTATTCCCTCCCCCCAAAAAAAGGGGGGGGCAGCTTCCAGAATTATATTAAATCATGAGAATCTCAGCTTTCATTATCCAAAAAAAATCTAGCCTTCCTGGTTGTGCAGAGGAAGGATGGTGGTTAGGACATACTTGCCTAAGATGGGCGATTCAGTTCCTTGCTCCGTCACAGACCTTCTGTTTGACCTTGGACAAGACACTTTGCTTGTGACTCTATCCCCCATCTGTGTGCTCAGGGGTTCAGTATGCCATGGGGTCCCTACAACTTTGTCACTGTGGCCTATAGCTTTGAGCACCTGTATTTTGGGGGTAATTTTCACAGGTGATGAGCACCACCTGTTCCCATTGTCTTGAACTATGGTTCCAGATGCTCCGCTCCTCTCAAAATCAGCCCTTTGGCATCTCTAGTTAGGCAACCAAACCTGAGGCATCTAAAATCAGTGGCCACTTCAGAAGAAATTAGTGCCTGTATTGGTAGCAAATAACTTTTGTTTCTTCTATAGAACTTAAGTTTTGAGCTAAAAGTCTTCTGAGCCAAGGGCCTGGGCCCCTAGAAAGATTGAATTCTTCATCCCGGCCTTACAAGGAGTAGAGAATCTATCTGACAAGACAGGTTCATTAATAAATTAATAGAATAATCAGCAGGGCTTTGTGTGCATTTTGGAGATAAAAAACTAGTAACAGCATTCTTTGACTCTTTAATGGGCTGATAAGAGGCAACTATCTGTACCCTTGCTGGTCTAATCGGAGAGATAACAGAGGTTAAATCAATTGCTCTGCTCTAGTGAGGGCATTCATAGAGAGAGCTGCTTTCTGGGGCAGTGGAGAAGGGAGCCCGGTATTTTTAAAAAATATGATAAAGGAAGCAAAGGGAGAAAATAAAAACCCAGCTCTCTCTATATTTCTAACTGCCTCACGCAAAGCCTGCCAGGGCTTTGTTAGGGGACTGCACCTGGGAGGTTGGAAAATCACCGGCATCGGCCTGGAGAGTTGGTTTGCCACAGGTGATTTCATGTCTGATCTGTCAGAAGAGGGGGAAATGATCCCTCCCCCCTTCCATCTCCCCTCTCCTCCGACGCGCTTGTCAATGAAATGTTGTTTTTGACAGTGGTTTGTCAGAGGCAGGAAGAGAAGAGTGCAGGCATGGCAAAAGGGAAGCTGCCTGCATGGCTTTCCCTAACCAGCTATGAAGTGAACAGCTCTTCCCTCCACTCCTGCTCTCAGTTCTGATCTGCCTCTGTCTGCCATTGCACTTCAGTTCCAACCTGCAGTGCCTTCCTGCTGTTTAGTCCTGGGCTCCCCACACACCTTTGCTTTGTCCTGGATTCCTGCTGTTCTCACTCTGGGCTCCCAAGAGATCTCTTCCATTGTGGCTCAGTGCGTACCCCTTCCAAACCCATGAGAGCCTTGTACATATGGGGGGAGAACTGAGGCGAAGAGAGATTAAATGACTTGCCTAAGGCCACACAGTAAGTCTATGGCTGAGCCAGAACTCAGTCCCTCCAGAGTCCCTGTCCAGTGCCTTAAGCCTTGCCTATCTATAAATTCCTTGTTACCATAGGTATAGTGCAAAACACTCCTCAGGGAGCCACAGTTATGGCAGCAAAAGAACTTTTTTCCAGCACAGTGTGTTCTAGCTCATTGAGAGAAATGTGCTATTCCTGCAAAAGCATTTTGCCTGCCCTACTGCATTTGCTGGCCGGTCCTGTTGTTAAAAAAACCACACCTCTATACCACAGTCTGGCCTTAACCACAAGGGCACCTGCCTCTCACCATGAATGAATGCAGACCAAATGGAATATCATCCCTGCCTGCGCCGAGAGAGAGGCATGGCCGAGATCTGTCTCCATAAAAGCACATGGTAAAGTTAGGCATGAACTTCTTATTGTGCCAGGCTCCCTAGACCATTTGCCTCTCTTGTACATTGCTCAGCCTCCCTGCTCTGGTTCCTGTGGGGTCAATGATCGCTCCAAGTAGAACCTCAAAAGGATTCAGGCACCTCACTCCCAAAGATATAGCTGCCTAGCTCTAATGAGCGTTAGGGCCCTGAACACCTTTTGAGGCATTGCCCCTTTTGATCTGGTTCGTATCAGCTCATAAAGGGTGCTACAGGATGGAGCTGAGCTGTCTGTGGAGGGCCCAGGATTAGACCAGCAGGAGGTGCAGCCCTGTTGGGAATCCAGTGAGGTGCAGCAATCTGGGTTCAATTTATGACTCCACAGGGTCTCACTTAGATTCTCCAGTTGGGAAGATCAGCCCTCAAAGGCACATTCCCAAGGACCGCAGCTCCTGAACATGCTGCAGCACTTTGAAAAGACACTGAGAGCAATGAGCTGAAGAAAAACACCACCAGGGCCGGAGTGCAAAGGGCCGGCATGTGTCTGTCCCTGAAGGGCTATTAACATGTACAATATTTTCTTTGCTAAAGAGAGAACGTTGTCAGGCAGCTTTCAAGTGATGTGTGAAAGTGACTCTATTAAGATGTTCTGGGGAAGCCTGCAGTCAGGCCCGCCTCTCTTCCAAACCTCGTCAGCTTCCCTTTGAAACCTTGCTCCTCTTCTTTCTCCACTAATAGATGCAGTCCAGGTACTTGCTGCAAGTTCCTCTGGGGTGAGAAGCTAGGGGAGGAGACAGCAGGGAGAATGGAAGTGCCAAGGATACCAGGTTTGGCAGGCAAGTGCGAGAGTAGACTCTAATTGCCTGGGAAGACAAGTGAGAAGGAGACAGCATAGGTAGTGGGAGTTTTCTTAGGAGGCGCAGCTGGGTTGGTGCAAGCTTAGTGGAGGAGACTACATATGAGACTTAATGTTCTCATATTAAAAGAAGGATGCTCTGGTGGCGACTGCCTTGGCACTTCAGAGATCTGGGTTCAATATACGACTCTGTCATAGGCGTACCTTTCGCAAGTCATGTAAGTAGTCTGCGTCTCAGTTTCCCATCTGTTACTCAGAGACGAGGCTAATACTTGCCTGTTTCTCCTTACTCACATTGGCCTTGTCTTCACTATGAAAAAGATGATCGAGATGGTCCCCTCTGGTCTGTGAGCGTGAGTCTGTCTTTTAGGTAGGGAGGACCCTGGCCGTTTTTACAGGGAGATACTTAATGCAAGTTAGCTCTCTTGCTGGGGTAAACAACAACAACAACCCCCATCTTTAATGTGTGAATTTATTCCATGTTTGTGGAGCATCTAGCAAAACTGAGCTCCAGTCCTGGGGAAGGTGTCTATGTAAAAGCAATAATAATAACTCGAGTATTCAAATCTTATCTGATTGGCTGCAGTAGCATACCACACGTGACCCTAAATAGCTTTGTCCTCTCGTTTTGCTAAGTGACGTGTGGCCCCATCCGGGTAGAGCTGGAACCGCTTGAGAGTAAAGCCAGTGCCCTCTCCAGTGGTGGAGGGGCCAGAACTGGGGAAGGCCGTAATATTGTTTTACAGGGTTTTTCCTCCCAGATTGCAGGTAGTCAGCGCCTAACCCCTGTGCCTCTTTTGTCTTAAGATACGTTTGCAATGAAAGAAAATAAAAAAGGGGTTTATCTTACTCAGTTTCGCTAGCTGGGCTTAAACTGGCAGTGAAGACAGGACGGTTGTAGAGTAGCCTGAAAAGCTAGCTCGCTTCTGTCTTTGCTGCTCTTTTAAGCCAACTTAGCAACACACATTTTTTTATTGCTCAGGTATACCCAGACTCTTAGGGAAAGGCAATAAACTAAAACAAATCATCTTCATGGTAAGGCTTCCCATGCAGTCTATCAGCAAGAACAGGATGGGACATCTGCAACCCTCTGAGCCACACATGAATGGCTTTTTTTCCTCCTTTGACCATCGCTGGAGGAATTAACAAATCAATTAATATTTTCACTTTTGTCAGGCCTTTCATAAAAAGAATCTCCGTGCGCTTTACAAATATTAATGAAAACTGAAAAAAGCCCTGTGCAAGTGATTCATTTGGGCAAACAGATAAACTGAGGCACATAGGGCTTTGGCCAACGTCAGCAGCGGTACTGGGACTAGCTGCAGTTGTGGTACCTTGCTTTATCCGCTAACTGCTGCTCCCCTTTTGCTTTCCCCTTTAGCTGTCAATCCCAAATGACAGGCAGGATTCCAACCACCTTGAAGAGAATAGGACTATTAATAAAACATCAAAAAGCCATTAGAATCTAAAGAGCCAAACAGAAATGGAAGATAAAAGGCTATCACATGCTCAGACTCCCTTGAGTCCCCCAAAGAGAAGAGACGCTTGTGCCTGGAGGTGTGTTAACTTGTGGAAGTGACTTTTAGGAAGTGCTTGTGAAAAGCATTAAAAATAAAGAGCCCAGGGAGATAGAAGAAGAGTCTGGGTTTTTACAAGGGCAAGGTAACATGAAGCAGTCATTACACACAGGTAGAGCGCAGGTGTTCTCCTCTCCCACAATGCAAGATGCACAAATCTGTGTGCAACCTTCATTTGCCAGTGAACTTTCCTCCCATCTGCCGCCACACACCCCACTTCACTGTGTGACAAGATCAGCGGCACCGTTTCTGGGACAGTGATTGACAATTGATTACTTCTCTCACTGTGCTCAGTTAGTTCCTTTCAAAGAAACTTTTGGAGCATGATTATCCACCATGCTGCACCTTCTATCAATGTTTGCACCAGTGCAAAGTGAATGTGACCCGCTGCAGATCGGAATGATGATATTTCACACCCCTTCTGCATGCAGGTGAATGAGAACAGGAAGGGTTAGGAGTGAACGAGTCAACTTGCCATCGTGTACCCACACAGAGTAATAGAGACACCAGCTGTTGGGACTATATCTGAGTGAAAAAAATAAGGTCTCACTTTTTGGAATGTAATGGGGTCTGTCATCTAATAGTTACAGCAACAAGATAGACAATCCGCAGCCCTGTTTCACCTCTCTGTGCCTTAGTTTACTGGTTTATAAAATGGGGGATAATGATTCTAATCTACCTTCTCTTACTATAGAAAACTGCTCCAGCATTGTAAAATACCAGCCCAGTGTACTCTATGGTGCTAGGGTATGATGCATTGTTGTGGAGCATGAATCTAGAATACAGTAGTGTTTTTTATAAAGTCCTGAGATTAATTAATTAATGTTTATAAAACACTCTGCACTGCTATCATAGTTTCCCTCAAAGGATTATAACTGTAGATTCTCATCAAGTGAAAGATCTAATAAGTGCCAATTACTGAACTTTGCAAAATGCCAGGTAATAATAATAATGACTCTGATTAATAATGCTCCTAGCTTCTGAAGTAGATCTCAGACTGCTTGCATAGGAGTATGACTCCGTTGACTTAAACTGAATTTACTCCTGATTTACATCAGTGATGAGTGAGGTAACAATCAGCCTCTTGGTATCTTCAGCCCAAAGATCTCCAAGTCCTAAGCCACCCCGTGAACCCTCGTGAGTTTGTAAGCAAGCAAACAATTAAAATAAGCAAGCATAATACAGTGTGAAATGCACCTCCTTCGTATTCTTGACAAGTGAAATTTGGTTTTAATTATTTATGATACTTCATAGACTGCTAGTAAATGTGCTGTAGTATATTTTGTAAAACTAATGAAGTCTTAGTAATATGAGACCTAACTCAAGCCCTCTGCTGAGCAGGGGGGAGAAATGCGTATGAATTTTGTGAGATTCTCTTGAATTATTCATTATTGATTGCATCCAGGTTGGAATGATGCGATTGTGCACATGTCACCAGTAGGAACAGGAACACAGAACATTAGTCCAGTTGAGACTGTTATGGGTTAGTTAGAAAAACAATTCTTTCTTTGAAACTAGTAATGGGAAAGACCTTCAAAGACACAGAGTCTGTGTCTAGATAGGCACCTGTATGTTTGGATGCTATCTATTTGAGGTTTATTCTGACCGCTTATATCTCTCAGGTAACACAGGCTTTTTTTGGTCATATTTCCCAGGACATCTAATTTCAAATATAGAGTCAAATGAGAAAGAAAAAATGGAAGGCAAATAGAATAACAAGGTGGCTTGCCCATTTAAGGGCCAGAACCTGTCTGGTTATCAGACCCAGCTGTGAAGGGGTCAGAGATGTCTCCCCTGAGGAGTAACAGTGCTCAGTTGGAGGGGAGCTATGAGAAGCAGGGTAGCAGATTTTCAAGGGGAAACATCTCTGGACATGTGCAGCCCACTTTGGTCAGGTTACAGCTTTGCTGGGGTGTTATCTTTTGTGTTGTTTGAAGAATAAAATTGTGCCCTGGAGGAAGGGCCTGAAAAAATTCTGGATGGCATTAGCCATTCTGGGCTGGGGAGATAGGCCAGTAGCCTGTGTGTGTGCATGCGTGTGCGTGCAATGGCTCCTCATGCCTGGGAGGAGAGCACCGTCTCTCTTCTTATTCAGTCTCTGTGCCTGTTTAAACCTCCCTTATGCCCTGCTCCATCCACCCTAGCCTTGTAGGATACCTACCAGGAGGCAAGGTAGTGAGAGATTTCAAGGCTAACTCAGCAGAGAAGCCCATGAGAAAGCGAAAGCCCAGCCACTGCATGATGGGAGCTCTGATCAACAGAGCTGAGCTCCACCAACTCGTTTCATTGCAGACACTCAGATTTCAGCAAGGTCGCGTCTCAAAAAGCCTGTGTAGGCTGACAGCACTCTGAGCTGCTGACGTTTTAGGGGCCATGGATGGATCTGCCACGTGGCATGCTCACAGTAGCATAGGGTGTTGCTCAGAAACCTAAATTTAAATGTTAAAAAGCTTTTATTCATTACCAGTGGCATTTTCCCCCCCATTTGTCACTTGGCGCGGAGCTGTGACTCTTTTAATATCAAACAAATAATAAGCTCCCTCTAAAGTGATTTTTCTGACAAGGAGCTCAATATATTAAACTTTATCTATATTTTAATAGCCAATTTCACACCAAACTGCCTTCTTAATAATGTATTTACCACCTGGGGATATTATTCCAACCCATCTGGAAAGAATTGGAAATTAACTGTCCCTAAACTAAGTCTGTGTGTGCTTTAGATGCAGTGGAGATAACAGCAGTGTCATTCCTAGGGGAACTGGGGGAGGAAGCTCATAATGCAAACAGTGAAATGTCACCAGCAAAAGCAATAGTAGATGGGAAAAGTTGTTCTTCTTTAGCAGTTCAAAGCCCAGCCCAGCCCGCAATGGTTCAGCTCAGCGGCAAGAGACGTAGCCAATAGGCGCCCCTTCAGAGAGTTCCTTCAAGTGTTGAGGGTTTTCATTGCCAGCGACTGAGCCTAGAGCTGGGACTCAGGCAGTTTGGGTCCTCTTCCACACTCCATCGCTAACTCAACATGTGACTCCAAGCAAGTCACTTCCTGTTTCCCTCTGCCTCCGGTTCCTCTGTAACATAGGGATAGTATATATCTGCCTTTGAAAAGCACTTTGATAGCTAGGGAGGAAAATTATTTCCCTTTATTCCCTTCTGTCATATATAATCTAAATATATTTGATTGCACATCACAGCTAATCTAGTCTAATCCCCTGTCTAATCTAAACCTCTAAATCCCTTCTAATCTAGTGTAATTTAATCCCCTATTCTCTCATATATAATTATGTAATCTCAATCTATTTATCTAAACCTCTCTAATCTAATTTATTCTTTTTATTTATTTACAATTTGTCATATGGTGGTTCTGGGCAGCTCATCACTTTGGGGTCCTATCAGTGCTGTACAAACACTTAGTAAATGAAGAGTTTGCAGTCTAAAGTAATCCGTTTGTCTATCCACCTGCTCTGTCTAATCTGTCTCCCCCATACACATCAAAGTGGGGGGGAAAAAGGAGTTCAGGAGTGCTGGCAATTTCTCAAAAAGACAGTATTCAAGATGCAGCAGCAAACTACTCTAATGCAAAGGAAAGACAAGAATAGTAAGAAGCCAATATGGAGGAAGTCTTTAATGACCTGAAAATCAAAAGGGAATCCTACAAAAAGTGGAAAGGTGGAGAAATTACTAAGGTGGCATACAAAAGAATAGTGCAAATATGTTGGAGACTAAAGAACAAAATGAGTTACACTTAGCAAGGGACATAAACAGCAAGAAGAATAGGCTCTATAAAAACATCAGGCGCAAGAGAAAGATGAAGGAAAGTGTAAGTCTCCTACTCAGCAGGAAAAGAGAGCCAACAGTGGATGACATCAAGAAGGCTGAGTTGTTAAATGCCTAATTCGATTCAGTCTGCACTCAAAAGATAAATTGTGACCAGATACTTAATACAATTAATAATAAGAACAAAGGGAAGAAACACAAGCCAAAATAGAGAAAGAACAGGTTAAAGAATATTTAGGTAAGTTAGGTGTCTTGAAATGGGCAGGGTCTGATGGAATTCACCATAAGATATTTAAGGAATTAGCTGAAGCAATCTCAGAACCATTAGCAGATGTCTTAGAGAGCTCCTGAAGGACAGGTGGGGTCCCAGAGGACTAAAGAAGGGCTCCTGTAGCCTTTTAATAAGGCTTTTGGAACAGTCCCATATGACATTTTCATAAGCAAACTAGCACAATGTTGTCTAAATGAAATGGCTGTAAGGTAGATCCAAAAGTGATTGAAAAACTGTATTCAAAGAGTAGTTAACCATGGTTCTCTATCAAATGGGGGGCATATCTGTTCGAGTCCCATAGAGGTCAATCCTGGATCTGGGACTATTCAATATTTTCATTAGTGACTTAGATACTAGTGTGGAGAGTATCCTTCTAAAATCTGCAGATGACACCAAAGTGGGCAAGTCAGCAAGCACTTTGGAGGACAGAATAAGAATTCAAAATGAGATTGACAAATTGAAGAATTAGTCTGAAATCAAGAATATGAAATT